>CAJHQQ010000395.1:0-204536 GCA_905132885.1 Moricandia moricandioides
TACTGCGGGAATAGGTAATGAGGAGACAAACACGATGATGCAAAAGTTTTGGGATTCAGCAATGGAGTTATCTCCTAATGAGGAAGACGAGGACACGAGAAGGTCTATTACCCTGACTCTGCTTAAACCACTAAAACGTGTTTCTTTTTGAACTAAGCCTTGGTTTTGCTTACTTTGCTAACATGGGAACCAATTGTTTTCAGTGAGAGCTCATTGAAAGTTGCTTCTGAAGCTGAGACAGGGAAATCTTTCCCTTTCGCAAATACATTTTCTTTCAAGATAGAAGACAAACACCACAGAATGCACAGATTCATTAGCGGTAAGTAAGCAAAGCAAGCAAACGGTTTTAGTCTTGTGTGAGTACTCACATGGATTGGTTCTTAAATTGCAGACACTCGTAGTTTGACAGAAGTGATAACCGCGATTCTTCAGAGAGTAGGGAGTGATATTGAATCAGACAACATACCCCAAATTTTGGTATGTAAATAACTTCTTCCAGTGTCAATAGATGCAATCCTTTGTTCGTCTCCCTTGATGTGTTGGAATGATGGTTATAATCTGCAGTATGAAGATGAAGACCACGATAAAGTGTTGTTGGCTTCAGATAGTGACCTTCAAGCAGCCATAGACCATGCCAAATCAATTGGCTGGAAGGTAAAGTAGATATAATGAAGAACGTGAAGAACCAAAGATAAAAAAAAAAGAGATTTTGCTATCTGAATTGATGGGATCATTATATAAATTGCAGAGTCTGAGATTATATTTGGATGATTCAAAAGGAGGTAAAGGAAGAAGAAGGAAAAGAGCAATAGTATCAGGTGAAGCAATGGAGTATGTACAGAGAGACTCTTGGGCTGGTGCTTACAGTGGAGTTGCAGCTGGTGCAGCATTAGTAGCTGGTCTTGGTTTTATGGCTTATCTCAAGAGAGCCGGACAGTGACTTCTCAGAAACACAATCAAGTCCTCTCACAGATCGATACAAACAAACAAACAAAAAAGTGTGATGCAACAGGAAACAAGAAGCAGGTTTTGAAATATTTCTTTGAGAATTTTTCTGAGATTTCCTATTTTGATACAGAGAAAAATCTTAAATTAACTCATCAAATGATGAATTCAGGAATAAAAAGGCTTAGAATCTTTGTCTAAACTAATCACACCTTTGTCCAAAACAGAACAAGGGCTTTGCCATGTGGAGACCATGAAACATATTTTTAATATGGTTCTAGATTCCCTTAAACCTACGATTACAACACTTTTAACTGCAAACTATGAATCATATTTTTTGTTTTGTCACACAATCTTTGAAACGAGAGTTCTAAGCCTTTACGTATGCAGTGTTGATCTTTGAAACGAGAGTTCTAAAAGAAATGTGTCAAATGGGCTGGCTATTATGTGGAGAAATTGCCGATATGAATAAAAACAATATCATAAGGCCCAACAAGAACAATAAATATCAAGAGGCTCAATAAAGGCCCATGTCTCTCTCTTTTTGCAATTCTCTCCTCTCTTCTCTGGCTTTGTGTGCCCTTTTATTCTCTCCTTGTGTTTCTTGCAGCAATCTCGTAAAACATTTGCTTTTAGTTTTCTCTCTGGGTGAAATGATGGATACAGTTTATAGTTAGGAGTTAAGGAGTGCTGTTTTTTTTTTGGTCACAAGATTAGGAGTTTCAGAACAGTCTATGTTCCAGTAGAGTGTTTTTAACTTGTCTGCTAAAAAAATTGTAACTTGCTTTTGGTCATGTTATGTATCTAGGAGGACAGCAAATCAAGACAAACCAGCAAAACATACTAATCAGATCGCTTTTGCTTAATAAGCAAAAGGGTGAATCTAGTTCTAAAGCAACTCCTGAAGATGGTCTTAAAAAGAGGTAACAACTACACTTAAACTAGTCTTATTTACTGAAAGTGCTTAAACTTCTCCTCTATTAACATTGTTTTGTTTATCTTTTACTTTCTCTTAATCATAGGCCTGCAAATACGGCTCTGGAAGACAGAAGCTCAGCTTAAGGACCTGCTAATGTATCTAGACAAGGTTAGATCATCACAACCTGAGTCTAGTTTTGAAGAACTCACAGCTCACTTGTGTTTTTTTTTCTGCACAGAAGGTTCAAGCAGTTGTACAGGAGAGAAA
Source organism: Moricandia moricandioides (assembly GCA_905132885.1). Taxonomy (NCBI): domain Eukaryota; kingdom Viridiplantae; phylum Streptophyta; class Magnoliopsida; order Brassicales; family Brassicaceae; genus Moricandia; species Moricandia moricandioides. Next base: position 2,132 of record CAJHQQ010000395.1, read on the forward strand.
GACGTTCAGTCTTTGACTGTCGACAAGCTACGTGCCCTTCTCAAGGAGAAAGGCAAGTCAAAAACACCTTTCAGTATATAGTATCTTAAACATCTTTCGCTGATGGATTAAGAAACTTGACTGGTCTCGCAGGAAGAGCTCATTGCGCGTCTGAAGATTGAGAAAACTCTCAAGTGAACATGTACCAAACTAAACCAAACCAGCAAATGTGTAATGATTTTGATTTTGGTTAATGAAAAGTTGTATTATTTGGACTAATTGTTACTTCAGCATAGTATAATGGTTAATAGTTTAATACTCAAATAAATCATACTTTGTGTATTGTTTTGGTAATGTGTAATTTGAACTGGGAAGATAATATAATATCGAGCAAAGGAGAATAAGGCAAAAACAAAAATTTGACCCGCAAGTGAGAAGTATACAAGTTCCAATATTATTTCACCTACAAATATAATCCTATCTATTTGATTTTATATTTGTTGGTTTGATTATGAGATCATATTGTAACAACTAACACGGTGAAGGAGCTTCTAAATTGTGGCCATCAAAGTTTCAAACGGTGTACACTCACTTCTTGTGGAGTTTTAGTTTTAATGAAAGTCTTTTTTTTCTGTATGAATGTTAAGATAACTTTAACGAAGTTTTTAACTATTTTATTCATATTGTATTTATCCTCCATTTTTTTCTCAGATTAAATGAACTTTATATCTTATAGACAAATAAAATTTAGTCGTTTATGATTTTTTTTGTTTTATAACAAGTTAAGCCATTCTATTCATTTTAGTATAAGATTTGTTCTGAACTATTTTATTAATTTCTAAAAATTTAAGCTATTCTATTCATTTTGATATAAGGGTATGTTTATTACAAGTCTCTAAATGTGGAGTTTTTAGTTTTTCGAAGAATTTTTTTTTAGCGGAAAAAAAAAATAAACTTATAAGTTAAAAATTCCACCTAATAGACCGGAGATAAATATGGTTTAAGATTTCTTCTTTTTCATTGCACATTTTAGTAACGTCTACTTTTTCACCATAGTCAAAAAGTTTGATTGTTCTCTTAAATAAAAATTCGTATATGAGGTAAAAGTGTAAAACAGAGAGCCTCTTTGGACGGTGAAAATGACAAAATGAAATTGTGAGATCGACAAAAAAAAAGAAAACGCACTTTAATTATATGTTCTATAATGGCAAATATTTATTGGACAAATAATTTTCTGTCAAATCAAAGCAAGAAGAAAGTAATCTTGGGAGATACTTGTAGCCGATTTTCTAATAAGTGGAGACTTGTCGTAATGGTAATGAAATTATTGGACCCAACATCCCCAAACCGGCGCCGTTTTCTTGTCACAACGTGAGCTGGTGTGGTGGCTCACATCAATCTCCCATATTTTGCATGAGTTAATTGGTTTAGCTTTTCATATTTCACATACAAATAGTTTTCATACATCGTTCTTTTTAACTCATGCATGCACTTGTGTCTCTTATTTTATAACACAAAAGTGTTTGTATTTTCATGACATATTCAAAATATTAATTGTGTAAGGGAACATGTAAAATGTTTCAGTTTTGATCTGGCAAAAGAAAACTTTTATTTTGAAAATCATACTATGTTATGCTGTTTATTTTTCTTACTTTTATTTTGTTATTAATCTTTGTTAAATACGAATTGAGTTCATGAAATAACAGTAGATATGTTTTGAGTAAATATAAGAAAATATGTTTATCAAAAATTTTAAAATGAAATTTAGATGAGAGAGAGAGAGAGAGTAAGATTTTACTAACATGCGGATAATTTTGGGAAACACGACTACACGAGCTTGAAAAGAAGTCTGTGGAACTAGTCCTGCCTTTTTCTCAATTTTTAAAACACGAGAACCACGTGCACAAACATAATAATGTGTTAGTCACACAGGAAGTGTATATTTATTGTTTTTCTTCGTCCAGTTCAATGATAACTTGCAATTATTTGTTTTTATTTTTTAGTTTTTTGCAAAACAATTTGTTTTTTTTTTAATTTCTGCTGAGGAATTTCATCAACGTGTTTGATCTTATCCGACACATCCATGTTAATATTGGCGTATACTCGAACAGTGAAACCTACACTCTTGAATCTAATCCAAATTATTTAATTTTACGTAACTATAAAATCTAAATTTAGATATTACAAATGAGATAGTTCTAGTATGGTTAAAACTATGCCATTAGCTATGATGAAAGCCCTAAGAGCATCATTATCCGGGTTTCTTAGAGGGGGTTCTTGCACTGTTCGCGGACCCCACTGACATGTGGGGTCCGTGAACCGTGCAAGAACCATCTCCTAAAATCCCTAATTAAGAAACTGTTTTTGATGGTTTTTTGCACTGTTCACGGGCTCCACAGACACGTGGCGGCCCGCGATTGGTTCGTTTTTAAATTTTTTTTTTCTTTTTTTTTAATTCACAAAAAAAAGTAAAAAAAAAATAAGAACCCCATTTGAGGTTCTTAGGGATAAAGATGCCCTAAGAGCAGATTAACCGGGGTCTCTTAAGGTGGGGTTCTTAACTTTTCTAAGAGACATATCTTAGTTTTTAACTAAGAAAACCTAAGAACCGTCTCTTAAATAAGAACCATAAGAGCCGTCTCTTAGCGGGAAAAATATATAAAAAAAAAAAAATTAAAAAAACAAATTTTACGTTATGAACTCCAACTTAAGAGATCCGGATTAATCATGGTCTAAGAGCATCCACATCAATGAACCCCCCCTTGGGGTTCATTTTTTCATTTTTTTATTATTAAATTTTTTTGTTTTTATTTTTTATTTTTTTTTTCTAAAAAAAAAAAAAAAAAAATTGACCAATCGCGGGCCGCCACGTGTCGTGAACAGTGATGATACGGGTTCACCAGAGTGAACCCCAAAGGGACGGGTTCATCATTGTTCATCTAGAAAACTGTGTGAACCCCCTTATGAACCCTCAATGTGGATGCTCTAAGTGTGCGTGTTCAGTTTCGATCTAGATTTCTCCTAGAAAAACGAGCGTCTACTCATTAAAATACTATACACTGTGCAAACCAGTTCCACTAGGTATTAAACAAATGTTTATTGCATATAATATAGCTATATATTTGATATTCCTTTCATTCAACAAATCTACAGAATCTCCTAAGCATCAAAGTTCATAATTGACAAAACTGACAGATCACTGATTTATATCACCACGTACTACGAGACTTTAAAAGAATAGTACTAATCCAATGTGGCGATTTGATTTGATTTGATTATTCTTTTTTTTTTGAGCTGTAAAATTAATTATTCTTTTGGCATCAAATATTACAGACTATAACTTGAGACTATAGAGACACCACTAAATTCTTTTGACAGAATTAAAAACCACTAAGTTTAATATACTTTTTTGTCAACTGTAACATAATTTTATCATTATTTCATTAAGCATAAGTAAAAAAGATTTGAAATAAAAACAAATTAAACGTTTTTGCATTTTCAGTGTCTGAGGCGTGTCTACATTTTCTTATGAAATTTCGGCTGGATACTTGGCCACCAGTGCTGAGGGTACTGGCTCGTCCTCGTCCTTGTCCTTGTCCACATCTACATATTATTTATTTCCTTTTGGGTCAGTGAGTGATTATATATTTGTATTGCTGCGTCGACATCTATTAATATGTGGTTCAATATTTTATTTATCAGCTTAATTATACGTTTGACAACAAAATAAACGAGCATACACATTTTCCATTTTTTGTTGTATTCTTTTGGAAGTGGCATATAAGATAAAGAAAAATCGGCGTAAAAAATGGTAAAGAAGAATAATCTAGGGGGTTCTAGTTCTTGCTACATATGCAGCTTTTTATGTTAATCAAAACAAGGGTTAGGGGAGGATCCACTTTGTGCAGTGGTGTACTTGCACTCAAATCAATTTTAAAATATTATTATTACTGTTGTAGATAATACTTTAATTATCTCAATTAGTAACTTTTGCATCCTGAATCACGTGCTTGTGTGAGTTAAAGTGCATACATGTTTGATGCCCCCATTTCCTTTCTCATTTGTATGTTTTTGTTTTCTTTCCGATATAGATCACAGTTATGTATATTTACCCAAGTTGTCGATATTTAATGATTTATTCTGTTGAATATGTGATTAGTTAAATGATTTGTTTCCTTTATTCGTTTTTCTTTTTATATAATAGTGATTTCATAAATGTTTGATGAAGAAAAGTTTTTGATATGTCAATTTATTCATATGGATAGTTGCTAATATAGTTTATTATTTAATTTGAGTTATTTTATTTTGTCTAAACAAAATAAAAAAATGTTTGTAAGGACTGAGACTATACCAGATAAACCTATTTTAAAAGGTCACAAATATATGTATGGCTAAAAAGGATCTAAATCTATAAAAGATGAATAATATAAAGACAGACCAAAACGAATATAAAGAGATATAATAATCATTTTTAATGTCGTTTTCTAGACTAAAATGGTCGGAGCAACAACTTGTGTTCTGTATGTATAATTATCCTATCATATATAAATATATATATATATATATATATATATAGTTCGTATTCAGACCAGAAACACACACCAAAAAAAACACAATTCAAATTAACAAAAAGGAGAAACAAAGAACTCCAAATATGGAAATTTCCACTGCAGTTCTCGTTCTATTTATAATCTTAGGGTTTATACTAATCTTCTCGTTCTCAACCAAACCCTTAAAACCACAAAACAAATCCTCCACCAAGCTAAAGTCATATCCATTCATTGGCTCGATCCTCTCCTTCAACAAAAACCGCCACCGTCTTCTCCAATGGTACACCGACCTCCTCCGTCTCTCTCCATCTCAAACCATCACCGTCGATCTCCTCCTCAACCGCCGAACAATCATCACGGCCAACCCTGAGAACGTTGAGCATATTCTCAAAACAAACTTTTGTAACTTCCCTAAAGGCAAACCTTTCACCGACCTCCTCGGTGATCTACTCGGCGGCGGAATCTTTAACTCGGACGGCGAGTTATGGAGCTCCCAGAGGAAACTCGCCAGCCACGAGTTTACAATGCGTTCCCTTAGGGAGTTCACTTTCGAGATCCTCCGTGAGGAAGTCGAGACCCGTCTCGTTCCCGTTCTTTCCTCCGCCGCAGCGGACTGCGGCGGAGGAAAGACGGTGGACTTTCAGGAGATCTTGAAACGTTTTGCTTTTGATGTAGTTTGTAAAGTTTCTTTAGGTTGGGATCCGGATTGTCTGGATTTGACCCGACCCGTTCCGGCTCTTGTCGAGGCTTTTGATGTCGCGGCGGCGATAAGCGCTCGCCGCGCGACGGAGCCGGTTTACGCCGTGTGGAAGCTGAAGCGTTTGTTGAACGTAGGGAGCGAGAGAAAGCTCAGAGAAGCGATCAAGACCGTACACAAGTCAGTCTCTGAGATCATCCGAGCCAAGAAGAAAAGTCTCAAACTCTGTGGTGACGTGTCAGACAAGCAAGACCTCTTGTCGAGGTTTCTTGCCGCCGGCCACGACGAGGAAGCCGTGAGAGATTCGGTGATCAGCTTCATCATGGCGGGAAGGGATACTACCTCGGCGGCGATGACGTGGCTTTTCTGGTTGTTGAGTGAGAACCCTAACGTGGAGAAGAAGATACTCGAAGAAGTAAGAAACAAGGGATCGTTAGGGTTAGGGGTTACTGATTTGGGAGAGATGAGTTACATGAAAGCTTGTCTCTGTGAAGCAATGAGGCTTTATCCACCAGTGGCTTGGGACTCAAAGCATGCAGCTAACGACGACGTTTTACCAGACGGGACACAAGTGAAGAAAGGAGACAAGGTTACTTACTTCCCTTACGGTATGGGAAGGATGGAGAACGTGTGGGGTCAAGATTGGGACGAGTTTAAACCGAACCGGTGGTTTGAGGAAGAACCAAATTATGGTACAAAACCGGTATTGAAAAGTGTGAGCTCGTTCAAGTTTCCTGTATTCCAAGCCGGGCCAAGGGTTTGTATAGGCAAAGAAATGGCGTTTATGCAGATGAAATACGTGGTTGGTTCTGTTTTGAGTCGGTTTGAGATTATACCGGTTTTCAAAAACCGGCCGGTATTTGTTCCTCTCCTTACGGCTCACATGGCTGGTGGGCTAAAGGTGAAGATCAAGAGGAGAAAGCATTAGTGAAAATATCCCGATTTAATTAATTAATCAAGTTATCATGTCCTTATAGAATATACAGAGAATATGTAAAATGTGTGGTTTATATATTAATTAGGATTAATATATGTGTTGTGATTCACAGTACAGCTTGCTCGTGAATAGAAAAATATACAAATCGACATTGTCGTCTTATAAAAGTCGAGGCATTATATTAATCAGTTTGATGGACGTATGTGTCTATATATATTAAACAATCTGTGGATTTTGTTTCGGGCAAATATCCCAAATATATTTTTTTAAAATTTTTGTCACAAAAATAAATGTTAAATTGATTTTTTTTTTCAATTTTAAATCTTACATCCAAAATCTCATCTCATAACTTTAAACCCTAAATTTATATTAATTAAACCAAAAGTATAAATGTATATTTATATCTTTTAATAAAGTTTATTTTTGTTATTATCTCTTTTAGTTTCTATCATCTAGATTTTTGTTAAAACTGAAATGTACAATCTGTTAAAGTATATATATGAATGTCTTTATTTTAATATGATATATTAAATTGATAAGAATCCAGCAAAGAGGAGGACATAATGGGGCAGATTACAGTAACGATTGGTTCATACAGCGAAGAGATGGAACAGAAACACATTACAATATTGTCCTTTGTCCAATAAAACACGTACACACAAATCACATTACTGTCATCTTTACACTACATTCAAATCCATATTATTAAATTATTGGCTTCAATGGTTATCTTCTTGCTGCAAGTGACAAGTGGGAGATAATTACGAGTAATCGAAAAGATTCTAGAGCATCTTCTAGTTTAGGTATTGTTCTTTCAATAGTGGTACCAAGTACTTCTTGGTGAGCCAATTTCTTTGGTCGAGGAGTAAGCGTCACCCTAATCAAAATACTTCAATTGGTACACGTAAGAAATAAGTCAATTCAGCAGCTAATAAAAGGTATCCGAGAGAAAATCTAAACTAATCACAAAGGAGGTGGGGACTACGAATGTACCCTCTCGACTCATTTACAAATGAGTCATAATACATAATTTCATATTTGTGTGACCACAAAGTAAAATATAATGGATGTGCCTTTGAATTATAATTGTTTAGCTTCATAGAATCTGCCAACCTCTAGACCGTTACCTTGTTGTTGATATAAACTAATTTGATAGCATATTTTCCTTTGAGAGTTTGTAATTTTGACAATTTATTTTCTATATTGTTATTTCAATTTGAATTTCTCAAGTAACATTTTATCACAAGTTATTTCAGCTTTAGTTTTCTAAGAAATTGTATTTAAGTTTCTTGATTTGTCTTTCCCTAATAGATGATAATTATATCTTGTAAACAAAACAAAGCTTGAGATACAAATCCCTCTTCACATCTATTCTCATATTACTGATCTTATATTTAATTATTTAATAGATCCATTTATAAACAATGAATGCGATGTTTCAACATATGAGATATGAAACGATTTTGATTGGTTGTCAAGAAGACCAAAACAAAAGATGAAATAAAATATTTGAATTGAAAATAATGTAGGTCCAAGACAAGTTTTTGTTAAATAATCAAAGGTACACATGACCCAAATTAAACTATCTAAGTCTCACAACTGTAAATATGATTTTTCAATTTTGGTTTACAAGATGAACACTTGTCAAAGTATCTTAAAATTATAACAAGTTAGTAACTATAACTATAATAGTAAAATCCCAATATAAATGAACGCGACGACAAGATGATCATCATCGTGATCGTCACCACCACCACCTCAAGGTAAGATCTAAGATCTTTGCGATTTATTTTCTGCTTCAAATCAATTAGAATGTTAGAGTATTGAATGAATAATAATTGGTTTGTGTGATTTTTTTATTTTATTTTAGGGTTTCCGATGGCTGAGAAGCTTAGCATACAGGAAATATCAACATCATCATCACCACCAAAACGTGAGATCTTTACGATTTATACTCTGCAGTGTTTTGGAATCTAATTCTTTTTTTTTTTTGCTTGGCTTGTAGCTGGGAGGGTTAAAGAGTACTATCGTTACCCGCTCTTGGAAGCTTATAACAAAGGACGTGTCCGCCGTTATTTTGCGGACGTGTTGTATGAGATGGTGAATGATCCTTCAACTGATTCGATCGTGTCATGGAGCCAAGACGGTAAGAGTTTCATCTTCTGGGATCAGGAAAAGTTTTGTAACGATGTTCATTGGTCGCCTTCACCACATCTATGTAAGTAACTTATTTTTTTTTGTTTGTTAATGATTTGGATTCTTTATTTACTACAATTGTTGACTTCTTTTGTAGCGTTTCCGTAAAGTTGAGGAGTCTGAGCACTGCGAATACGCACACGATTACTTTGTGAGAGGCAAACCTGAGCTTACGGTGGAGATTGAGAGGCAGTTCAAGGAAAGGTGTGCTCCGAAGAAGTATGACATCAAACCACCAGAACCTGGTTACAAGGAGAAGAGGGAGAGGCTAAGAGCTCTCGTGATGGCCAAGAAAGCTGCCAGGAGACTCTCTATTAAGGAGTAAAGACTATAACCGCCAACCTCTCCATGTCATGTTAATAAGATACTACTTGCTCTTGTGTCTTCCTTGTCTTAAACATCCATCTATCCTTGTGTTTGGTTATAATATCTTTATGGTTTCTATCTTTTAAGTTTGTCTACTGAATAACTACTTTGTTTCTCAAGTGTTAAAAACATTTAATCTAAGGCATCACTACTCTCAATATGAATTTGAAGAACCTCTTTTGGAGATTGAAACTTAGCATCCCGATAAGGTCACTGGTGATGCAGTGTCATTCAATACACACAAAAATTTGTTTCTAATAACAAATTCGATCTTTTTTTAGGTTGACCATTTATTTGTTCTATCCTCCTACCAATAACCGTGACTATGAAATCAAATCAGAAACAAAACTACACTCTAACAATCAATACTTCTAATTTATCCTTTTTTTACTTCATTGGTTTGTTATATATTCTAATATATTTTCAAATATTATCCAGGAGTTTTCAGATGAATTGAAATTTGCTAGCTCAGAAACTTTACATTGTTACCACAAAAGGAATGTTGTAATGATTTAATATTGTATGGAGTTCTGGACTTACATACTGTTTGTCGCTATTTATAGCTTAATTTTGTTAGTATAAGTAGGGGAATTGTAGGGTTGATATGCAGAAGCAGGGGCGGACGCAGAGCACTAGAGGGTGTGGCATGTGTCCCAACCTAATTTTTTTTGTTCATTACTAATTAGTGTTAAGTTTGTTCAAATACATATATTCTAAGCTTTTAGTCATAAGAAAATGGTTATGTGCCCCATACTAAAAACCAGGGGCGGTTCCAAGATGGTTTTTAGTATGAGGCACATAACCATTTTCTTATGACTAAAAGCTTAGAATATATGTATTTGAACAAACTTAACACTAATTAGTAATGAACAAAAAAAATTAGGGTGGAGTACATGCCACACTCTCTAGTGCTCTGCGTCCGTCCCTGTTAAAAATCATCTTGGAACCGCCCCTGTGCAGAAGCGTTGTAAATAGTGAGTTAATCATATAAAAATAACAAAATAACAAAACAAAGACCTTATGAAAAATCAGAATAATCATATAAAAATATGTAATTAATATATATAACGGTTCAGGCTTTGCTGAACACCTTAGAGAGCAGCTTCGCCAGAATGCGATCTCATCTTCCTGCCCAAGTGACCATAGATAGACACCTTCTGACGTAAAAAAAAATCAATATTTTATCTTTTACAATTTACAACTACACACTAATAATAATAATTGTAATTTTAATTAACTTAAATAACTAAAACCACGTAGTTTTAATATTTTTTTACTTTATTTTGTATTTATATTCTTAAATAAAAATTTTAAATAATTATTTTGATTTTCATTTAGTTTCAGATCTGGTACGGTTATTTCGGGTAATTTAGATAATTCAAGTTAAATATCTAGTATTTTAGGTAAAATATCGAATAATAAGGATAATTCACATAAAAAAATTGAATATTTCAGATAAAATATCTGGATACTTTCGAATAATTTAGATACTTTATTATAATTTAGTTTTTTTTTTCAATTTTGATATGTAATAAATATTTTAATTATAAATATATACTTAGTTATGTTAACCGGCAAATTATAAACCGGAAACTAGGGTTATAGGCTTTAAATCATTAGCCGAAAAACGTGTCTGGACAAGGACTCATCTTCCACCAATCTAGCTTTTTCTAGGGTTTTGGACGGTAACAGTATCTTAAGGGTTTGTAGAGAGATATGAACAGAATCAATGGGTTATCAGATGACTTGCTGGTCAAGATACTATCGTTTCTTCCAACAAAAGTTGCAATCTCCACTAGCATCTTGTCTAAACGATGGGAGTGCGTTTGGATGTGGTTACCAAAACTCGAGTACGTTAGCAGATGTTTTGAACGCAAGTGTTTGTCTGATTACGAGAGTTCACTACGGTGTTTTCTCAACAGAAGCATACCATTACATAGAGCTTCGGTCATCGAGAGCTTCCGTCTAGATTTAGATTTTGCAGGTTGTAAACCTGAAGATATCAAACTGTGGATTGTTATCGCAGTTTCTCGCTTCTTACGTGAGCTTGACGTTACTTATCATGATCATCGGGACAGGAACAACATATTACCTAGTAGCTTGTACGCTTCTAAATCTCTAGTGACTTTGAAACTTAACGGTAACATTCTCTTGGATGTTCCTCGTATGGTTGGTCTTCCCTCTTTGAAAACTTTGCAACTTCAACATGTGAGGTACTTAGATGAAGAATCTTTTCGAAAGCTCCTATCTATCTGCCCTGTTCTTGAACATCTGTTGGTGAAACTCGATGGTAACTATGTCAATATGGGAATGATCACTGTTAAGATCCCGTCTTTGCTGAGTTTATCACTTGAAATACCTTTTGATGGTCTTTTAGATGGTTTAGTGATAGATACCCCTTCTTTGAAGTATTTGAAGCTTGAGGATTATGATAAAGATTATCACTCATCATGTCTTATTGAGGATCTGCCTCAGCTGGAGGAGGCATATCTAGATGTTAACTATCCTGATATTGAGAGACTTATAGGATCAGTCACATCTGTCAAGCGGCTTACCTTATCTTTGGAGGTAAATCAATCAATTAACTGCAACTCTTTAGTCTCGCTTACAGATTTATCTATTAATAGTTAATGAATGAATGAAAGTCTTACATCAGTAGTTGGAATATTATAGAATGGTAGTGTCGATCTGTTTATCGTTAATTCATTTTAAGTTGGAATTGCATGGTATTTCAAAATTTACATTAACACTTCTACATTTTTCATCCACATGCAGGCAGTGTATGGTGGCGGGTTTGTTTTCAACCAGCTTGAGCATTTGAAGCTATGCATAGGCGCTAATTGTGCGTCTAGTCTCCTTGTCCGGTTACTCGAAGGTTCTCCTAACCTACGAGAGCTAGATCTCTTTGAAATGGTAAATAAGCTTTTTAAAACTTTTGAGAAATTCTCAAATAAAATATATTTTTTTTGTGAATGATGTCCAATATGAATGTCCTAAGGCCATGATTAACTCCGGTTTTTTAATTGGGATTTTAGTTTCGGTTAAGAGATGGTTCTTAGCTTTCTTAGTTTTAAAAAATATTTTCTGGTGAATGATGTCCAATATGAGTGTCCTAAGGCCATGATTAACCTCGGTCTCTTAATTGAGATTTTCAGTTTCAGTTAAGAGATAGTTCTTAGCTTTGTTTAGTTTTAACTAAGAAAGCTAAGAACCGAAATATAAAAGACGTATCTTAGCCAAAAAAATATAAAAAAAAATGTCAATTCATGAGTTAAGAATCCTAAATAAGAAACCGACGTTAATCAATTTCTAAGTAAAGAAATTGGAGAAACTATTATATATGGTCTAGTTCACAATAATGTGGGTTTTGAATCAACTGCTTGTTCTCTATCGCAGGATCATAAACATGGTTATATGGCTTGGTGGAACAAACCGGAGAGTGTTCCTAAATGTATAATGTCGAGTTTGCAAAATTTCAGCTGGTCAGGCTACTATGGAATACCACAAGACAAAGATATTGTGGTATACATCTTGACAAACGCTTGTCAATTAAAGACTGTAACAATCTCGTCTGATAATATTTATACTCCCAAGTATGATATGATCAAGGAGTTGTCACTTTCCTACCGAGCATCGACCACATGCCGACTCGTCTTTGATTAAGGATCTTTTTTATTTATTAGAAGTTTTCGTTTAACTCCAACTTTACCGTTTGTGTCTTGTCGTCCAAGAAAGAGCAGATTCTTCTTAATGTTACTATAAACTATTCAAATGAGCTACTTGCAAATCGATATATATTGTAGACGTAAGTTTCTTAGGGCATGTTTATTGCAGGTCTCTTAGCATGGGGTTCTTAGCTTTTCTAAGAGACGTTTCTTAACTTTTAACTAAGAAAACTTAAGAACCGTCTCTTAAATAAGAGACATAAGAGACGTCTCTTAACGGGAAAATTAAAAAAAAATATAAAAAAAATAAAAACGTGAAATTATAAGTTAAGAACCCCAACCTAAGAGACCCGGATAAACATGCCCTTAAAGCATTTGTATTTGGTCTATTGCATGGTGTGGTTTTCAAATCTGATTACATGTATACTCGAGCTGGTCTAACCGGTTTGAAACTAGATCACTAGAGTTGGTTTATGGGCTTGTAAGAGTGATCTTATGAATGAATCAAAGTCGGTCCTAAGATTTTTGGGACCCTATTCAAGTGAACATACTTGCAAATATATATATAATAATAATAATAATAATAATAATAATAATAATAATAATAATAATAATAATAATAATAATAATAATAATAATAATAATAATAATAATAATAATAATAATAATAAAAAAGAGGCAGTAATTGGGGTGGGCAAAAAAATCAAACCGAACCAAACCGACCAAATCCAACCGAAGTTAAACCGAACCAAACCATGTTTTTTACATAACCCAATTGGTTCATGTTTTCTTCAACCCGAATGATTTGGTTTGATTAGGGTTTAAACCGAATTAAATTCAACTCGAATGGTTTGGTTTTGGTTTGAGTTTAACCGAACTAAACTGATAATCTAATATGTTTTTTCTATTAATAAATTATATATATATATATATATATATATATTAATATATTGTGAATATGTTGGTTAAGGTTTCATTTTGTTCTTAATTTCTATGTTTTAAGTTATGATACAAATAATATTATTATATATATTCTCTAGTTCTAATCCTAATAATATGTAATACCTAAAGATTGTAGTAAAACCAAAACCTAAAAACTATTAATTACTTAAAGTTTTGCAGGCGTTTTGTCTCGTAAATTCTTCAAATTCTATTGTCTAAAGTTAAGATTATCTGATATAAATTCTTCTAGGATCAATAAAGATGAAAGTTAGGTGCAAATAGTCTTTTAGTAAGTTAATTGTTTTATAATCAAATTAATACCAATGTATTTTATAACCAAACCGAACATAACTATAATAAAGTGAACCGAACTAAATCTAAGCCAAACCGAACTAAACCCAAACCAAACTCAAACCAAAGCTACTTTGGTTTTGATTGGGTTAAGTTTTATTCAACCCAAATTAACCAAACCGAACCAACCCGAACTCAAACCGAACCTGAAACTAAACCGATATGCCAACCCTAGGCAGCATATAAGTTTCTTAGATAAGCAATTGTATTTGGTCTAGTACACGGCTTGGTTTTCTAATCTAATCACACTTTGGCTCGAGTTAGATTAATCGGTTTTGAAAGTAGTTCAGTAGAGTTGGTTTATGGGAACGTAAGAGTGATCTTATGAACGGATGTGTTAAGCCGACCAAGGAAGATGGTTTTGATCTAGTGCTGGATGCATATCATTAGCCTTGTCCCCAACCCCAAGGCTGGACTCAGGCCCACAACATCCGAGCCCAACAGTAGAATAATCCCAATATAAATGAAGCGTTTCTCATAGTGGTGATAGATAGAGTAACGCAAGGAGATCATCATCATCATCATCATCATCACCGCGCAAGGTGATCAGATCTAAGATCTTTGCGATTTATACTCTGCTTCAAATCAAACGTTTTGCTCCTTAGAATGTTATAGAGTATTAGATGAATAATAATTTGGTTTGTCTGATTTTTTTTTTTTTTAGGGTTTCCGATGGCTGAGAAGAAGCTTAAAGGAGTGGAAATAGTATCATCATCATCACCACCGAAAGGTGAGATCTTTACGATTTATACTTTGCAGTGTTTCGGAATCTAATTCCTATAGAATTGTTTTTTTTGTAGCTGGGAGGGTTAAAGAGTACTACCGTTATCCCACCATAGAGGCGTACCACAAAGGATGTGTCCGCCGTTATTTTGCGGACGTGTTGTATGAGATGGTGAATGATCCTTCAACTGATTCGATCGTGTCGTGGAGCCAAGACGGTAAGAGTTTCATCTTTTGGAATCCGGACAAGTTTTGCACCGATGTTCTTTCCAAGTATCGACTTAATACGTTTCCAACTTTTATCGGTCGGCTTACCGTCACCTACGTAAGTAACTTATTCATTTACTTAATTCTTAATGTTTTTTTGGATTATTTATTTCCATTTGTGTTTTTGTAGCGTTTCCATAAAGTTGAGGGGTCTGAGCACTGCGAAGAATACGCACACGAGTACTTTGTGAGAGGCAAACCTGAGCTTACTGTTGAGATTGAGAGGCAATTCAAGGAAAGGCTTGCTCCGGTTAAGCTTGACATCGACCCATCAGATCCGATTATCAAGGAGAGTATTGAGAGATTCAAGTCTTTCATGCAGGCCAAGCAAGCCGCCAGGAGTCTCTCTCAATCTCTTAAGGAAATGGGGACCAATTAGTAACCACCGCACCACCTCTCTATGTCTTTAAGTTGATAAAATACTCTGATGCTTGCTTGCTTTGTGTCTTCCTGTTTTAAAACATCTATCTCTCCTTCTCTTTCTGCTTCACTCTAATCTGAATATCTTTATGGTTTGTATCTAAGTTTGTTGAAAACATGGCAGCAGTATTGTCAAAATTATTACTCTGTTGATTATAATTACAAATCCTAAGATTCAAGAAAGTCTCTAGTTTCCGTTCTATAGAGATATGATCACGACATGATAACATACAGACACAGGCCGACCCATGTTGGGAGTAGTGCTGTGTTGCGGGTCAAACCCACCCCTTTTGACCCGCCAACCAGCGGGTTGAATGATTTTTTTGATTCAATAAATTTGACCCGTGATAAGAAAATATAAAATCCGCATCCGCCCGCTTAAACGGGTAGATGATCCCTTAGAGCATCTGTAACGCATGCTCTTAAACGTTTCTTAACAGAGGAGGGCCCACAAATAGGACAAGTAACGCATGCTGAGCATGATTAACCAAGGTGCTTAGGAGGGGGTGCTTAACAAAAAAAGATTAAAATATTAAGTGGGCCCCACACAAACCTTAAGCACCAACTCTTAAAATGCCAAAATAAGCACCCCTTTTCCTTGGTTGCTTGCACTGTTTGCGGGCCCCACTGACACGTGGCGGTCCGCAATTGGTTCGTTTTAATTTTTAAAAAAAAATCAAAAAAAGAAAATATATATAAAAAAATAAGAACCCCTAAAAGGGATTCATGGTTAATCATGGTCTTAAACGTTTCTTAACAGAGGGGGGCCCACAAATAAGACAAAAGACGTTCTTTCTATCTTTTAATTAAGAACCAAATTTTTATGTTTCTTCAACTGTTTGCGGGCCCACTAACACGTGTCGATCCGCAATTGATTTATTTATTTATTTATTTTTTATTTAAAAAAACCAAAAAAAAAAATTAGGAAACCGGTTTTCCAGTTATACTCTTAGATCCATAAGTAGTACTAATCATAACAAATTTATTACTTTAAATATATATATATATATTTTATCAAGAACAATAATAAAAAAAATTCTAATTAAAATCATTTTCTTTTCTTTTTTGTGAATTGGCTAATAACGGCAATTGAAATTTGACTGATACCATCCACCCCATGTAAAGGAAATACTTAACCCACATCTGCAAATCAATTTTTACAAAAGCACCCGATCCACACCAATCCCGCGGTGGGTCAAACAAAGTAGGACCCGTAGGTAAGATTCAAATTCCCAGCCTTACTTGGGAAAACATATTTGTAATATGTAATACATTTGTAAGTTTAAATTAAATTGATATAATATATTTTAGGGAAAATTCCATAAAAATACTCCAACTAAATTTCATTAAGCTTTTTAATACCCCAATTTTTTCGCTACACAGTTTAATACCTCAACTAATTATTTTGCTCATTTTAATATACAAACTTTTAAACTATGCCCATTTTACTACCCAGAATTTATTTATTTTAGTTACAATACTAATAAATTTCAAATGAAACTTAAAAAATCTCAAAAAAATACAAAAATACTCTCAAAAATTCTAATTTTATTGCTTGTTTGAAAAATAAAAGTAACTAAATTTTGTATAATATTAAATTTCGTGATATAATTTTAAATTTTAAATATTGAATTTAGTTTGTTTTCTGAAATAGAAAATAAATTCATTTTTTTGACATTCAAGTTTAATTTTATAAAAATTAAATTTTTTTTGATAATTTATTTACCTTCTTTCCTAAATATTAAAAATAAAATTAGAAAATTTACATATTTTCTCTTAGATTTTGGATTTTTTTTTAAATTTTGTTTAAAACTTTGTAGTATTTTTAATTAAAATAAATAAAGTTTGGGTATTAAAATGAGCATAATTTTAAAAGTTAGTATATTAAAATGAACAAAATAATTAGTTGAGGTATTAAACTGGGTATCGAAAAAGTTTAGGTATTAAAAAGCTTAACGAAATTTAGTTGGGGTATTTTTATGGAATTTTCCCTATATTTTAATTGGTTAAAATAGTTTTTTTTTTACACTAATAAACCCGAGTTCGGATTTTCTAAATATCACATAAATTTTATAATAGTTATTACTAATATATATATATATATAATAGTTAAGTTCATTTAAAAAAGGGAAAATTCCATAAAAATACTCCAACTAAATTTCATTAAGCTTTTTAATACCCCAATTTTTTCGCTACACAGTTTAATACCTCAACTAATTATTTTGCTCATTTTAATATACAAACTTTTAAACTATGCCCATTTTACTACCCAGAATTTATTTATTTTAGTTACAATACTAATAAATTTCAAATGAAACTTAAAAAATCTCAAAAAAATACAAAAATACTCTCAAAAATTCTAATTTTATTGCTTGTTTGAAAAATAAAAGTAACTAAATTTTGTATAATATTAAATTTCGTGATATAATTTTAAATTTTAAATATTGAATTTAGTTTGTTTTCTGAAATAGAAAATAAATTCATTTTTTTGACATTCAAGTTTAATTTTATAAAAATTAAATTTTTTTTGATAATTTATTTACCTTCTTTCCTAAATATTAAAAATAAAATTAGAAAATTTACATATTTTCTCTTAGATTTTGGATTTTTTTTTAAATTTTGTTTAAAACTTTGTAGTATTTTTAATTAAAATAAATAAAGTTTGGGTATTAAAATGAGCATAATTTTAAAAGTTAGTATATTAAAATGAACAAAATAATTAGTTGAGGTATTAAACTGGGTATCGAAAAAGTTTAGGTATTAAAAAGCTTAACAAAAACAACAAATAAACTAAAACAAGGAAGAAGAGTTCTTACACAACAGATCTCAAACTCATAAACACAAACAAAATCATATCACACGAAGAAAGAATCGATCTTTAGAAAGATTGCACTTTCTTAAGATGCAAAAGGAAAAATTAAGAAGCTTACGTCGTAGTACGTCGAGAGAGATTTCAGCTCATGCAACGACGCGTTTCTAGGATATTTTTTTATATATATATATATATAGTTGGGAATAAAGAAAACACTCCGAATTGACCTAGCTTTTAATTTACACCCTTATAATTAGTATTTTCTTAAATGTTTTTATGAAATTAGGTGTTTCTTTTTAGATATACTTAGTAGAAAACTAATGAAAAATATAGCCTTATATATAACTTGTGACAATTTGGTATGCAAGTGGATGAATTTTTTTTTTCACTCGTCACAATTCGTTAATACAATATTTGATAGTATATTTTATATTTGTCTATACGCCGATCCTAATCAACCTATTAGAAAACTCCTTCACTTACTCTTCCTTGACATCACAACAAGGAAGCAATGTCACAACATCCAAATCAGGATCACGTCCTACGTCAATAACGGTGATGATTGGTTCGATTGTAGCTGTAAAAGTGTAGATGTAGATAAATTAGTTGTAATTGTAGATTTTTTTGCAGAAACTTTTACTGTAGTTTAATTTATTATAACTTTAAGCTATAGACTGTAGATACTTTAATATGAAATATATGAAATAGGGGATGTATATATAAAATATTTTTTTTGGTCAATTAAAATAATTTATATTAATATTTTCTAATAAATTATCAAAGTTTACTACTATTTAAAATGTGATATGTAAATAATATTTATGTTATTTCAAATATTTCAATAATTTTTAAAACATCTAAAATTATATTAAAATATTTATAGATGTTTTCAATTATGATTATCAAATTTATTTGATATAATAGATAGTTTTTTTTTTCATTTTACCGATCCTATAGCCTACAAAAAGATGTAGGTTTTTTTTAACACGGTTATTAGATTTTGACCCGTCCTTTGAAAATGACGGATATATATTTTGTTTTATTTTTTTAATTTTTTTTTAAAATTTTAAATTTATATTTTATGTAGTCATATTTTTATTTAATCAATGATATTATTATTTAATCATTTATTAAATAAAAATATGACTACATAATTTAAAATAATATATGAACTAAAGTTTATTATATACTATTATATTTTTGTTTACAAACATTTTTAAACAATATATTATTGAGAGTTTCAAAATAAATAAAAAGTTGTAGATATATATATATATATATATATATATATATATATATATAAGTTTAACCTATGTTAATACATTTATTTTGTATAAAAATATTATATAGTTACGAATTTTAACCAATTTTAATGATGAGTGATAATTTATTTAAATAAAAAATTTAGAAATTTAGAAATTGTTAAGTAACCTATTGAATATAATTTATTATATTTAATTCATATAGCACTGCTATTTTTATATAATCCAGAATTTATTTATAGAATTTATAAAAAACAATATATAATTTTTTTCTTGTTTTATAATAAAATCTAGTTAACATTGATTTATAATATTATTATATTACTAACTACAAAATTTATTAATGTGTTATTTTCTAAAAATTATTTAAATTTTTAAGTAGGATTTTGTTAAATTATTTCTTAACAGATTTTATTATAATTATTTAAATTTAGAGTTGGTTTATTATTTTTGTAAATAATCAAATATGTCATATTAACTAATTCTTTAAGTGGTTCTACTATGACTTGTTAGTAGTAGATAAAAATAAGATCTTAATTTAATAGATTAGATACGTCTTTCATTTGTTATTCCTATTGAGATCTTAACCGTTTTTTTAATATTTCAAGAGATTTTTTTTAGCAAAGAGCAAAGAAGGTTTGTCATAATTAATACATCGTTTAGATGCTTTCTCATAAGTTGTTACCTTGATGACTTCATCATATTCACAAAGTTCCACTTTGCAAAGTAATAGGTTGTCATCAGTAAAAAGTAAGAAATGAATTTATTGTGACAAAATTTTGAAACACAAATTATTCATCACAACTTAGAAACTGATTATGAGACTAATTTTTTTGTGTCATGAATTAGTAATTGCTTTGTAACAGTGTTATGACAATTTTAATAGCAATTAAATTTTGTCTCAGTTAATAACATAAATGTAATACAAATAAATGACTTAATGGCTGTGACCTAACTATAACTATATATATTTATTGTTGCACTTGTGATGAATTTGGGAAGGAATGATGAGTCCCAAATGTGGCAAATAGAAACTGAATGTTAGCGACTAATTAATACGACGGATGACGAAAACATCATTGCAAAGTTTGTTGTATATCGCTTTCTCAAAAGAAAAAGTTGGACTATCTATCACAGTTTTCTGCTATGCTTTGTAAAGTCTTTTAAGTTAGAGTTCTTTATTAGATATAGTTCTCTACATAACAATACCCAAAACTAAGTTAAGATTTACATATTGCGCGTGATGAACATTTAATATATAAATTACTTTTATATATTATTATTTATTTTGTGTTCATTTATGTATTATGAAAAATAAATTGAATAATTAATAACCGAGTAAATACTCCAGAAATTATGTCAAATAAATCATTTTATTTCTTTGTCACAAAAAAGACTATAAAAAAAAGAAAATAACTGATATATATATATATATATATATATATATATATATATATATGTTAAATGATACTTCAAATCCATTGTTATCTTTTTATAAAAAATAATTATTGTTCACAAAATTTTCATTATAATAATAACAATTTTAGTAATTTATAATCATTTTTAAAAAAATTAAAATATACTATATAAGAAAAAAATCAAAAAAAAATATTTTATGATTAATGTGATTGCTCAATTTTCTTAATAATATATATTAAACAAAAATGATGGATGATACAAAAACTATTATCAAATATTGATTATTCATCATTAATTATCATATTGTTAATCATATTAGGTAATTTGTAGATTTAATTTAGTGAAATAGTGGAGAATTTTATTTTATGCATTAATCAATTTAATAGTTTATTTAATAAAAATTATAAGATATTTGTATTTGGGTTTCTTGATTTGTCTGTCCCATGTAAACTAACAAATGGTCTTGCAGTGCTTAGAGCACACCAACAAATCCTTCTCTTCGCATCTATTCTTAGATTAGTGATGATTGTATGTATGTATAATTATTTATTTATTTTAAAAATAACAATGAATGCGATAATGCAAGCAGACGGGATACGAAACAATTTTGATTGTTTGCCCAAAGACGATAGAAAACAATTGGACCGAAAATGAGATAAAGATAACACATGAATGTAGAGATTTTGTTAAATAATCAAAGGTACTTATTTGACCCAAAGTAACAAAATATTATAATGACACTTATGCTATATGTGCCAAAAGTTGGAAACTAATAATAAAATAGTTACGAGATGTTGGACACTCATAATAAAATAACTATTAGTAGCTTGGTTTAAGAAAGACAAAGTAGAGGAATATTAAGATTAAGAGTTGCATTTAGAAGAAGAAGAAAAAACTACATACTACTCCTCCTCCTCATCAGTGCTGATAGTTACAGCTGGAGAGTTGTTCCCAGGGACTTCCACAGCGGCTTCTGGTGGTGCAGGTTGATCTTGATTCCATATCAACATAGGCTCGTTGATTGCCGCCTTTAAGTTAGTGACAAGACTCATGATCTCGTTCAATCTCTCAACAGTAATGTTTGGCTGCATAAAAAAAATGAAAAACAAAAGTAAAGAAGAATATCATTTTTACACAGACAATTCCAACTTACTTCATTGACAAATTCACGAAGTGAGTGAAGATTGTTATCCCTCAACTCATACAAAACCTGAAGGGTTTCCTGCCTTAGAATCATAAACTGGTTCGCCATCAGCTGCAGAGAGAAGAAAAATAATAACATATCAGAGAAGCGATAATTGTTGAGTGCTTTGGGCCTTTCCAAGCACTAATGGTGACACTACCGAACGAAAAAAAAAAGAGAGAAATAATCAAAGACTTAAAATAAGGCAGAACAGTTCGTCTCACACTCATAAACACAAACAAAATCATATCACACGAAGAAAGAATCGATCTTTAGAAAGATTGCACTTTCTTAAGATGCAAAAGAAAAAATTAAGAAGCTTACGTCGAGAGAGATTTCAGCTCATGCAACGACGCGTTTCTAGGATATTTATATATATATAGTTGGGAATAAAGAAAACACTCCGAATTGACCTAGCTTTTAATTTACACCCTTATAATTAGTATTTTCTTAAATGTTTTTATGAAATTAGGTGTTTCTTTTTAGATATACTTAGTAGAAAACTAATGAAAAATATAGCCATATATATAATTTGTGACAATTTGGTACGCAAGTGGATGAATTTCTTTTTTTCACTTGTGACAATTCATTAATACAATATTTGATAGTGTATGTCTATACGCCGATCCTAATCAACTTATTATAAAACTCCTTCACTTACTCTTCCTTGACATCACAACAAGGAAGTAATGTCACAACATCCAAATCAGGATCACGTCCTACGTCAATAACGGTGATGATTGATTCGATTGTAGCTGTAAAAGTGTAGTTAGTTGTAATTGTAGATTTTTTTGCAGAAACTTTTGCTGTAGTTTAATTTATTATAACTTTAAGCTATAGACTGTAGATACTTTAAAATAAAATATATGAAATAGGGGATGTATATATAAAATAATTTTTTTTGTCAATTAAAATAATTTATATTAATATTTTCTAATAAATTATCAAAGTTTACTACTATTTAAAATGTGATATGTAAATAATATTTATGTTATTTCAAATATTTCAATAATTTTTAAAACATCTAAAATTATATTAAAATATTTATAGATGTTTTCAATTATGATTATCAAATTTATTTGATATAATAGATAGTTTTTTTTTTCATTTTACCGATCCTATAGCCTACAAAAAGATGTAGTTTGTTTAACACGGTTATTAGATTTTGACCCGTCCTTTGAAATGACGGATATTATATTTTGTTTTATTTTTTTAATTTTTTTAATTTTTATATTTATATTTTATGTAATCATATTTTTAATATGTTTTAATATAATAGAGGTAATCATATTTTTAATATGTTTTTAATATGTAATCATATTTTTAATATGTAATCATATTTTTAATATTTAATCAATGATATTATTATTTAATTATTTATTAATAATATAAATAATTTAATATTATTAATATAAAATTAAATACATGAATAATAAATAATTGGACTAAATATTTATTAGTTGGTGTGTTTATGTTCTAATATAATAGAGGTAGAATTGGAAGAAAAGTAGGGAAGGGAAATAGATTTTGATCCGGCCCACAGCCTCCTAGCCCAACAGTAAAATAATCCCAATATAAATGACGCGTCTTGTCATGGTGGTGATAGATAGGTTAACGCAAGGAGAGCATCATTATCATCACAGCCCAAGGTGATCAGATCTAAGATCTTTGCGATTTATACTCTGCTTCAAATCAAATGTTTCGCTCCTTAGAATGTTATAGAGTATTGGATGAATAATAATTTGGTGTCTGATTTTGATTTTTTTTTAGGGTTTCCGATGGCTGAGAAGAAGCTTAAAGGAGTGGAAATAGTATCATCATCATCACCACCGAAAGGTGAGATCTTTACGATTTATACTTTGCAGTGTTTCGGAATCTAATTCCTATAGAATTGTTTTTTTTGTAGCTGGGAGGGTTAAAGAGTACTACCGTTATCCCACCATAGAGGCGTACCACAAAGGATGTGTCCGCCGTTATTTTGCGGACGTGTTGTATGAGATGGTGAATGATCCTTCAACTGATTCGATCGTGTCGTGGAGCCAAGACGGTAAGAGTTTCATCTTTTGGAATCCGGACAAGTTTTGCACCGATGTTCTTTCCAAGTATCGACTTAATACGTTTCCAACTTTTATCGGTCGGCTTACCGTCACCTACGTAAGTAACTTATTCATTTGCTTAATTCTTAATGTTTTTGGATTATTTATTTCCCTTTTTGTGTTTTTGTAGCGTTTCCATAAAGTTGAGGGGTCTGAGCACTGCGAAGAATACGCACACGAGTACTTTGTGAGAGGCAAACCTGAGCTTACTGTTGAGATTGAGAGGCACTTCCAGGAAAGGCTTGCTCCGGTTAAGCTTGACATCGACCCATCAGATCCGATTATCAAGGAGAGTGTAGAGAGATTCAGGTCTTTCATGCAGGCCAAGCAAGCCGCCAGGAGTCTCTCTCAATCCCTTAAGGAAATGGGGACCAACTAGTAACCACCGCACCACCTCTCTATGTCTTTAAGTTGATAAAATACTCTGATGCTTGCTTGCTTTGTGTCTTCCTGTTTTAAAACATCTATCTCTCCTTCTCTTTCTGTTTGAGTCTAATCTGAATATCTTTATGGTTTGTATCTAAGTTTGTTAAAAACATGGCAGCAGTATTGTCAAAATTATTACTCTGTTGATTATAATCTGATATTTTGCTCATCTTTTTTTTCCTTGCAAACTCTTTCTGTTTTTTGAAACGCCTTGGGAACACTGAGCAATGCATCATTCACTAGGTTGGTGACATTGGCTTTTACCCAATGGATCTTCAGCTTTAGCAGCTATTGACTACATTGTTTCACTTAGCAGCTATATGTTTACCTTCCCATGGCCAAAGCTATGCAGTTAAACATGTACACAGATTATAAAATATGGAAAACATAAACTCTTTGATTCTTTTTTCTTGCTAAATTGTAAATATTTATTAATGATAAGGAAACGATACAAGTTCTTTGAGATCCAAAAAAGTGATTTTTTTAAAAGGATTAAGACTACACAAGTCTTATTGCTAAACACTATGATCTTCATCCGCGACTTCACTCACGGTAAGTCTCAAGGCCTTGCTCAGGCACGGAGAGGGCGGAGTAATTGTTACGTGGTGGCTTATCCCGTCCCGGAGTGTACGTGCGCCATGTGAAACACATGTCTAATAGGTTCGTTGCTCCTCGAGGCAAATATTTGAAACAAAACTCGGGACTTAAAGGTTCGTTTGTACTCAAGTTTCTTGCTTCTCAAGGCAACACCTGCCCAGCTATATCCAGTCGTTGTATGACACGTCTACCGTATATCATTCTTTACCGTTTGTAATAAGCGAGTTAAAGTCAAGTCAATGATGATATTGTTCTTCAATGACCAATGTTAAAGCGACAAGTGTAACCTACTTTAATGGAATAAAGATTGTTTTTGTGTTTCTTTTTAGTTTTTTTTTGGACAAACAGAAAATACAACTAAAAACTTAAAATCTTTATTTCATTTAAGTTTTATTTTATGATAAAAGATTGTTAATCTATTTAAAATTTAAAAACCTTCTATGTTTTAATAAATTATTTTCTAACTATGGTAGTAATATGTAAAATGATATTGTTCATTTCTAACCAATGGTAATCAGAGATTTGTAAACTTGTTTCATGACATAATTGTTTTACATTTCTTTGTCTTTTTTATAGAAAAAAAACACAATTAAAAAAAACTTTAAAGTATGATCTAATAATTACATATGTAAAATAAATTCAAAATATTTTGTTTTATATTTTTTTATAATTTTAGTAAAAAACAAAAGCAAGTATGAGTAATTTGGATTGGAAGAACCGAACTAAATTTGATTTGACTAAACACAAACTAATTAAGTATCCATATCTAAAATTTAATATTCAAATAACCAGATCCAATTCCAATCCAAATTAAATAGATATCGAAAATATTTCAATCACATTTATATACTTAAATATATAAATTATTTTAATTTCTATTTATTGGATATAAATATGGAATATTTAAAATTATAAAAGTAATCACAAGTAAATATCTAAAATAACAAAAATATTCAAAATATATATTTTCTCCATACAAATATTTAAATTGAATTTATTTTATGTAGATTTAAGCATTTAGCGTTACATTATTAAAATTTTATGTTTTATTAATTTTTATTTTTAGATTTTGAGAACTAAATATATTTAAATTTTTGTTAAAAAAATTACATAATTAAAATAAGTATTCAAATTTAACCTGAACTGAACCTACAATAATTCGAACCAAATCAAAGCAAAATTTGTAATATCCAAATCAGATGTAAATTTTTAACTCCAAAAATCTGAGATAAATAAACTAATCCGAACAAATATCTAAATCTCTTTCTTTTTGGATAAATAAACTGAATTCGTACAGATCTCTAAATGTCTTTCTTTTTTTAAAATAAAAGTACCACAGATCTTTTAAGACAATATAAAATAATAATTTAATGCACTGTGCGCACGGATCACTACCTATTAGTATTAATTTACTTGACGTGATAATAATTGAAAACACTATCCGCCAAACAAAAAAGAAATCTCTAACCGTCGTCAACAATGGACAGCCGTTCGATTGACCGGAGCTCCGGCTATGATCAACGGACAGGAATCTACCACAGCCTTCGTCCCTCTCTCTCCTTACCTCCTATCGACCAACCTCTCTCCACATCCGAATACGTCCTCTCTCTCCTCCGCACCTCCTCGCCGCCGGCCACCGCCGGTAAACACATCGAATCCATAACTTACCTCGTCGACGCGAGATCCGGTGATAGTCTCACGTACGGAGAGCTTCTCCGTCAGATTGTCTCTCTCGCTGCGTCGCTCCGGGAACGGTTTAACGCCGGAGATGTTGCTTTCATCCTCTCCCCAGCTTCGTTGACCGTGCCGGTTCTTTACTTGGCTTTAATGTCGATCGGAGTTGTGGTTTCTCCGGCGAACCCGATCGGATCTGAGTCGGAGGTGAGTCACCAAGTCCAAATCAGCAAACCGGTGATCGCCTTTGCCACGTCACTAACCGTTAAGAACCTCCGCTCATCGTCTTTCCCTCTCGGAATCCTTTTAATAGACTCTCCTGAGTTTCTCTCTTGTTTAACTAAACCGGTTTCCTCATCGGTCAACGCGGTTCCGGTTCGAGTTAACCAAACCGATCCTGCAGCGATTCTCTTCTCGTCAGGGACCACAGGGAGAGTCAAAGGCGTTCTCATCACTCACCGTAACTTAATCGTGTCAACGGCAGTTACTCGCCAACGATCGCTCAACGATCCCGTTGACTACGACCGTGTTGGCCTCTTCTCGTTGCCGCTTTTCCACGTGTTTGGATTCGGGACAATGATCCGAGCCATCTCGCTTGGAGATAAGCTTGTGCTTCTGCAGAGGTTTGAGCTCGAGGCGATGATGAAGGCCGTGGAGAAGTATAAGGTCACTGGTATGCCTGTATCTCCGCCGTTGATTGTGGCGTTGGTGAAGTCGGAGCTGACGAAGAAGTATGATCTCAGTTCGTTGCGTTCGCTAAGATGCGGCGGTTCCCCGCTTGGGAAAGATATCGCCGAGAGGTTTAAGCGGAAGTTCCCAGGCGTTGATATTGGTCAGGTGATAAGAGACGTTTCTTATTTAAGTTTATGATTACTTTCATGATTAGTGGACCTGTCCGGATTTGAGATTTTAGAAACAATTTTCACAAATTTTAGTATATTAAAAATAATAATAATTTGGGATCTATATATATTAATAATAAAAACATTTAATAATTTTGGAAGTCAAGGCTAATGTTTTATTGAGCCGTACTCGGATGCAACTATTCAGCTTTGTTCTTGGGAGTCTAATTTCTGGTTTGGAGGTTCACAGGGTTATGGCTTGACGGAGAGCGGCGGGTCAGCAGCGGCTGCGTCTGGACCAGAAGAGACGGTTAGATACGGCTCAGTTGGTCGTATCTCAAATAATTTAGAAGCAAAAATCGTTGATCCATCCACCGGAGAAGCTTTATCACCGGGGAAGAAGGGTGAGCTTTGGCTCCGAGGTCCAATGATCATGAAAGGTATGTAGTGTAATAATTGAAGAACATGAGAAAGAGCTTTTACATTCAATCTATCCCTATGTGCTGAGCTTGTTGTATTGATCAGGTTATGTGGAAAATGAGAAAGCAACTGCTGAGACTTTAGATCAAGAAGGGTGGTTAAAGACCGGTGATCTCTGTTACATCGATGCTGAAGGTTTTTTATATATTGTTGATCGGCTAAAGGAGCTGATCAAATACAAGGCTTATCAGGTTCCACCAGTAGAACTGGAGCAGATTCTTCAGTCTAATCCAGACGTGGTTGATGCTGCAGTTGTACCGTGAGTAAAATAACCAAACCTATGTAATCACAGTTTATGTAACTTGTGTGTTTCTGACACAGACAATATTTTTAAGGTTTCCGGACGAGGATGCAGGAGAGATTCCAATGGCTTTCATAGTGAGAAAACCAGGAAGCAATCTCAACGAAGCACAAGTCATTGACTATGTAGCTAAACAAGTAATGTTGTTTTATTATGTTTGTGGTCTTGTTCTTGTTTTTGGTGAAGACCATAACCATTTAGTTTGGTTCTAAAGATTTGATGTTATGGTTTGCTTATGGTACTTGTGCCTATGTAGGTTGCTCCGTACAAGAAAGTAAGAAGAGTTGCTTTTATAAACGCAATTCCTAAAAACCCTGCTGGTAAGATCCTGCGTCGGGAGCTTACTAAAATCGCCGTGGATGGCAACGGCTCTAAGCTTTGAGTTAAACCGACCGGTTTAAATATGATTTTATCGGTTCACAGTGAAATATGAACCCGGTTTGGATCAAATTCTCCATCGTTTTCTTTTACCGCTTCAATTGTATCAATTATGTAATTTCTTGCACTTTGTTGCTTGGCCCGTTGAATAAGCAAATACAGTGAGCGGTTTGTATTTTCGTTAATATGATCTAAATCAAGTATAGACCGTTCGATCAACTTGAGTGCATTTACACCCGTGAAACTAGTCAAAGCTTAGTTAGCGTGTAAGAGCACCCCCGGAGCTAGAACCCCCCATTGGAATGCTCTAAACCTATCAATCCAACGGTTCTACACCTCCCTATACTAACTAATGCGACAAAGCCTTTCTTAACTCTCCTAATGACCTATATAGGAGATAAAGACTCTCACTTGACCTCTCTTGCAATTGATAGTTTGTGGTTTTACCCTTATTAGTAAAATATTTTACAAACACCTAATCTGGATCATCCACCCCAACCCATAAAGTACCGGATCCTACCTTAAATCCTCAACCTAATATCTACTAATATGTCGAATCGCCTTGTCAAACCGGTTAATTCATGTTAAAAGAATTTGAAGTCGACGACATTCTCAAGAAACCGAGGTACCGAAGGTTATATACCATCATTAAACTTAGCTAGGACTTAATTAAAAAGGTTATATACCATCATTATACTTAGCTAGGACTTAATTAAAAAGTACTAGTATGTTACTACATTTTTTACATATTTTCAAAAGATACAACATTGTTTATTTATTATTCATCGTGTATCACAACTTGTCATCTAGAATATATATATATATATCAGTTTTAGGATGGTGTTTGTGGACTCAAATCAACAACGGAACCAGATCATTGACGCTGTTGTGATCGCTAGTGTTCTTGAAGCTGCTCTTGTTGTTTCTGTTTTGCAGGTGAATCAAGTTTGAAGAGACGAAAGGTAAAACAAAACACAGTAACTTCTATGTGAAGGTATCTTCTAGGTTTAGTGATCTCTTTTGTTTATGGGTTCTCATCAGACGTTTTTGACATGGAGCATTAATTTCAAGAAGACATATATACTAAACTTTACCTATACAGAGCGTAGGCTTGCACGATGCATATGTGATTGCCAGGTTACTTAAAGAAGAAGAAGCTTACAATTTGGCTTCTCTGATATAGGTAAAGTTTGGCTTCTCTGATACTAACGTAAAGCTTGATACATAGCGTAAGGTTCTTTTAACTCAGGTTCCTTGTGCCTGAAGGCAACACCAGTCAGAGACATGTCCAGCTGTATCCACTTGTTATATGACTCGTGTACTGTCAATGAATATTCACTCGCTACTGTTTGTAATAAAGAGAGTTAGTTTGTACCCATGTGTGACCAATGCTAATCCGACACGTGTGAACTAGTGTCATGACTCATGACACAAAGATTGTTTTTTCGTTTCTTTGTCTTTTCCTAGAAAAACAAAAACACAACTAAAAAAACTTTTGATTGGTTTAAAACGTTGCAACGTAATACACTTATTAATTTACTTGACGTGATAATAATTGAAAACACTATCCGCCAAACAAAAAAGAAATCTCTAACCGTCGTCAACAATGGACAGCCGTTCGATTGACCGGAGCTCCGGCTATGATCAACGGACAAGAATCTACCACAGCCTCCGTTCCTCTCTCTCCTTACCTCCTATCGACCAACCTCTCTCCACAACCGAATACGTCCTCTCTCTCCTCCGCACCTCCTCGCCGCCCGCCACCGCCGGAAAAAACCTTGAATCCATTACTTACCTCGTCGACGCGAGCTCCGGTGATAGTCTCACTTATGGAGAGCTTCTCCGTCAGGTTGGCTCTCTCGCTGCGTCTCTCCGGCAACGGTTTAACGCCGGAGACGTTGCTTTCATCCTCTCCCCAGCTTCGTTGCATGTACCGGTGCTTTACTTGGCTTTAATGTCGATCGGAGTTGTGGTTTCTCCGGCGAACCCGATCGGATCTGAGTCGGAGGTGAGTCACCAAGTCCAAGTCAGCAAACCGGTGATCGCCTTTGCCACGTGGCAAACCGTTAATAACCTCCGCTCATCGTCTTTCCCTCTCGGAATCGTTTTAATGGACTCTCCTGAGTTTCTCTCTTGTTTAACTAAACCGGATTCTTCTCCGATTAATCCGGTTAAGGTTAACCAAACCGATCCTGCAGCGATTCTCTTCTCGTCAGGGACCACGGGGAGAGTCAAAGGTGTTCTCCTCACTCACCGTAACATAATCGCGTCAACGGCAGTTTCTCACCAACGTTATCTCAACGATCCCGTTGACTACGACCGTGTTGGTCTCTTCTCGTTACCGTTGTTCCACGTGTTTGGTTTCGGGATGATGATCAGAGCCATCTCGCTCGGTGAGAAGCTTGTGCTTCTACAGAGGTTTGAGCTCGAGGCGATGATGAAGGCCGTGGAGAAGTATAAGGTCACTGGTATGCCTGTGTCTCCGCCGTTGATTGTGGCGTTGGTGAAGTCGGAGCTGACGAGGAAGTATGATCTCAGTTCGTTAAGGTCACTAGGATGCGGCGGTGCTCCGCTTGGGAAAGATATCGCCGAGAGGTTTAAGCAGAAGTTCCCAGGCGTTGATATTGTTCAGGTGATGATAAGACTATAAAGGTTTTTACTTTACGTATAAGAATCTTGAACTGGGTCCAGTTCATGATTCTTGGAATCTAGTTTATCAATGAATGATGTTTTTGGAATATTCAAAAATCGTTAGTCTATTGTTGTTTGGTGCTATAGAGGATTAATATTTAGGCGGGCGCTTAAACCGATTTTTTAAAAATGTTGGTGACAGGGCTATGGCTTGACGGAGAGTACTGGGCCAGCAGCGGCGACGTCTGGACCGGAAGAGATGGTAAGATACGGTTCAGTTGGTCGTATCTCTGAGAATATAGAAGCGAAAATAGTTGATCCATCGACCGGAGAAGCTTTACCACCGGGGAAGAACGGTGAGCTTTGGCTTAGAGGACCAGTGATCATGAAAGGTATGTTAATGCAATAGTTGAGAGCTTTTCACATTCTCTTGGTATGTGCTGAGCTTGTTTTGCTGATCAGGTTATGTGGAGAATGAGAAAGCAACTGCTGAGACATTAGATCAAGAAGGGTGGTTAAAGACTGGTGATCTTTGTTACATTGATTCTGAAGGGTTCTTATATATTGTTGATCGGCTGAAGGAGCTGATCAAATACAAGGCTTATCAGGTTCCACCTGTAGAACTGGAGCAGATTCTTCAGTCGAATCCAGACGTGGTTGATGCTGCAGTTGTTCCGTGAGTATAGTAACCAAACATATGTACACTTACAGTTTATGTAACTTGTGTGTTTCTGACACGGACATGGATCAATGCAAGGTTTCCGGACGAGGATGCAGGAGAGATTCCAATGGCTTTCATAGTGAGAAGACCAGGAAGCAATCTCAACGAAGCACAAGTCATTGACTATGTAGCTAAACAAGTAATGCTCTTCTTTCTGTAGCTGTCTAGCATGTTGTTGTTTTGTGGTCTTGCTCTTCTCTTGGTGAAAGACATAACAACTAGTTTGGTTTCAAGATTTGATGTTATGGTTTGCTTATGGTACTCGTGTCTTTTATAGGTTGCTCCGTATAAGAAAGTAAGAAGAGTTGCTTTCATAAACGCGATCCCCAAAAACCCTGCTGGCAAGATTCTGCGTCGGGAGCTTACTAAACTCGCTATGGATGGCAACGCCTCTAAGCTTTGAGATAACCGGCCGGTTTAAACATGATTCTATCGGTTTGGATAAAATTATCTATCGTTCTCTTTTACCGCTTCAATTTTATTAACCCGTACACCTTTTTATCAAATCTGTAATTTCTTCTGCATTTTATTGCTTGGTCTGTTGAATAACCGAGTACTGTGTGGTCGGTTTGTATTTTCGTTAATAAGATATAAATCAAGTATAGACCGTTCGATCAACATGAGTGCCATCTACACCCGTCAAACCAATTAAACCGTGTACGCCTATTAAATCCAACGGTTCTCCACCTCCCTATATTAACTAATAAGATCTAACGGTCATAAATTAATATTTATACCACTAGCACACACCTATACAAATTAAGAAAAAGGAAATTATTGGAGACATCGAATCCAACGGTTATAAACCGTCCTGGATAAACTGATTTGATCTAACGGTTTAAACGCACCGTATAAATTAATAAATTAGTTATTAAAAAAGGAAATAATTGGAAGCAGCCGACCATCTTCTCATCGGGCCTATAAACAAAAGGAAAGTTAATAGAAACGCGACGACTGAAAACGCGTCTTTGAGCCTCCTCGAAGAATTATTTAGTGAGAGAGAGGCTTCACGAGGTTGCTCGTAGATCGCATCGGCTCCGTAGATCGATCTTCCTCCGTTCTCTTATCCTCCACTCCGGTAAGACCTTCCGGAACTTGTGTGAATCGGAGGAGATCAAGGGAAAAAAAACTATCACCTTCTTCCCCTGGAAAATTGAGTTTCTAGGGTTTCGTTTTTTTTTTCATGTTGATTTGATCGAGTCTTGATTCTTAATTGGTTGATTGATCGATCGATCGAATCTGCTTATCGTGATTTGATTCTCTAGGATTCTCCCCTAGGGTTTCGTTAATTGGGTTGATTCTCTTTTTCTATCTCTTTGAATTTTTCTTGTATACGAATCAATTATCTCATTGAGAAGAATACGATGGCGGCAGGGGGAGTTGATGTCTCTAGAAGTTCTCTTTCCGTCAAAAAAGACTACGACTTTTACAGGAACGGTGCTCGTGGTGATGGTGAGAGGCGTCATCAAACCAAACGGCCTAACGAGCAAGATCTCAGGAAGAGTGATGTGCGTAGCCGATCACAGTTGGCTTCTGAGAAAGGGGAGACGGAAGATAAGGAGGAGGGTCAGAGACCCGCTGAGAAAAGGAGGAAGTTTTCTCCGATCTTGTGGGATGTAGAAGATAAAGTGGCTAAAGCTCCGTCTAGGGAAAATAACAGGTCTTCTTTCACTAGTCTGACTATACTTAAACACGATGTTGATGTGACTCTTACTAGGAAGTCTTCTCCAAAGGATCAGGTCGATGTTGTGATGTCATTAGAACCTGTTGAAGCTCAGGGGCCTGTTGATGTAACTCTTACTAGGTGTACTTCTTCAAAGGTTCAGGTCGATGTTGTGATGTCTCCAGAACCTGGTGAAGCTCAGATGCCTGAGATACATGCGGTTGATGACTTGGAGGAG
This sequence comes from Moricandia moricandioides, assembly GCA_905132885.1. Taxonomy (NCBI): domain Eukaryota; kingdom Viridiplantae; phylum Streptophyta; class Magnoliopsida; order Brassicales; family Brassicaceae; genus Moricandia; species Moricandia moricandioides. The sequence continues at coordinate 35,948 of CAJHQQ010000395.1, forward strand.
GGTCAGTTGGAGGAAGAAGAGCAGGTGAAGCAGATATCGCCTGTTAAGAAATCTAGATGGGAGACTGGTTTAACTTCCCACAAAGAGGAGTTGATATCTCATGCTGACGATGTTGTTCCCAAGACTAGCAGATGGAACAGGAACAGTTTGAGTCCGGAGTGTGGTGAATTAGTGGTGTCTGAAGAACGGCAATGCAATTCATCTGGATCTGGTAGTGGGCATCAGAGCGTAGAGAAGCTTAGTGCTCATGAATATTCTGATCATGAGTATTGTAGTTCTCCTAATGATGAGTTAGAAAATGAAGAACCGGCTTCTCCTGCTCAGGGAGGGATGAACATGCTACTCGGTAGCAGGTCTGTAAATGGGTTCCAGAAGCTAAACAAGATTAACGAAGGTACATACGGTATTGTTTATAAAGCGAGGGATGAGAAAACAAAAGAGATCGTGGCACTCAAAAAGATCAAGATGAAGGAAGACAAGTACGAAGAAGAGTACGGATTCCCTTTGACATCTCTGAGGGAAATTAACATACTTTTGTCATGCAATCACCCTTCCATAGTGAACGTGAAGGAAGTTGTGGTTGGAGGTAGAAACGATAGCGATGTTTACATGGTCATGGAACACTTGGAACACGACTTGAAGGGTTTAATGGAAAGAAAGAAACAACCTTTTAGCACCAGCGAGGTCAAGTGCTTGATGCTGCAGCTATTGGAGGGTGTGCACTACCTTCACACGAACTGGATTATCCACAGGGATCTGAAGCCATCTAATCTCCTAATGAACAACAGTGGGGAGTTAAAAATATGTGATTTTGGTATGGCGCGCCAGTATGGGAGCCCTATCAAGCCTTACACGCAGATGGTTATCACTCAGTGGTACAGACCACCTGAACTTCTTCTAGGAGCGAAACAGTACTCTACTGCAGTTGATATGTGGTCAATAGGTTGCATTATGGCGGAACTCTTGTCTCAAAAGCCTTTGTTCCCTGGCAAGACTGAACTTGACCAACTCCAAAAGGTAATACTTTTTTTAAAAAGGTTTCTTTATCTTTGTTTTTGACTGTGATCAAGTATCTAATCATGTGTTTTATTTGCTTGTGTATACATAGATCTTTGCGGTCCTTGGAACACCAGACGAGTCGATCTGGCCTGGATTCTCATCGTTACCCAATGCTAAAGCCAAGTTTCCAACACAATCGTGAGTATTCATATGTACTTGTGATGTCGTTTCTTGCTCTTACTACCAGTTGGTTGTGGATCTTAATGTTTATTGATTCTTTTGTGTTGTACAGGTACAATTTGCTGCGTAAGAAGTTTCCAGCTATATCATTTGTAGGTGGTCAGATACTTTCAGAACGTGGATTTGATTTACTGAATGGTTTACTAACTTTGGATCCTGAGAAACGTCTAACGGTAGAGGAAGCTCTCAACCATAGTTGGTTTCATGAAGTCCCTCTCCCAAAGTCCCAAGACTTCATGCCCACATTTCCTCCAAGGCGTTAGCTCAGAAACACTGTCTTCATTTGGAAGAAGAGCATATTGATTAGTACTTGAACACAGGGAAATGATAAGAGCGTTAGATTTTCAAGAGTATCTCTCATGTACCTTCTGTATTGTATTTCTAAAATATCGATTTTTTTAGATTTGTTATTCTTATAATTAAAAGATTGAGAGAACATTACTTAGAAAATGGAGAAAAAGTGATGTCTTTCTGTATCACTTTTGTTTTTGATCACATTGGCGAGAGCAACGGCTTTAAAACTTTAAACGGGCCCAGATTTCAAATGGCCCAACCTAATTATTTTCAAAAGCCCATCCATTCCGAAATAGGCAATCGTGAGAATTGTATGGTTAACACTTTACTGATAAATTGTTAAATTACACCTTTCTATTTCATATTATAGGAAGTTTAAAAACACAATAATTAAAAACGTATTTAAAATAATATATATAGTTATAGTATATATTTAAAATAATAAATAATGTAATAGAATATTACTTATAAAGTATGTTTTTAAAAATACTAAAACATCTTCCATTTTTAAAACACTAATTTATATTTCAAATAACTTATATTATAGAAGAAAATATATTTATTTATTTGCCTCCAAGTATATTATTTTATGGAACTCTTATACCATGTAACTTAACAACCTCTACATTGCATATTTTTACTTCAATATTATTAAAATATATGTTAAAGAAGAAGTGATTTATTACATAATAATGTTACAAATTGTCTCAATCCTACATTTCTATCCTATGTATCTATTTGATGAGATGGTTTCGCCATAAACTCTATGTTCATCTTCCAAGTGGGATTATTCGATCAATTTTGATAGTTCAAACTTCAAAATGAAGATGACTATAATGCAAATAAAATAGTTCAAAGAGTAAGCTTCATTAAATAAAAATTAGTTTTAATAAATCCGTAGTATATGTAAACATGATGTAATATCATAGAAAATTTTCATATATCATAGTTTACATCAAATTTAGACATAAATGATGAACTCTTTAAGTTAGGTCTCGTTTCGTTGAGGAATATATAAAATCGATTCATAATGATTGTTTAGAGGTCTAACTATCAACACTCATTAAAAGGATTACGCACTATTTTGTAATTAGATATCAAATAATCAACGACAATCATACATAAGAAAATGACAACAATGTTCATTAAATCCTCAATTTGTTAGGGTTCCAGGCATGATTTGTATTCCATTAAAACATGATTCACTGGTTTAGTTATGTAATATACGCAATTTAAAAAACTTCTCTATCTTCCTCTTATGCATATGTATCAATAACAACAACGAAGAATAATATCACAATATAACACATAAAATAATTTCTGGTTTATGTTTTTTGAATCCTATCGATTTGTAGTCTCTCCTTTCTTGAAAACGTTGTTGTAGAGTTATTATCTTTTTCAATAAGAAAATATATTTTCACATTTTTGTTTAATTTTCAGTTATGTTTATTTTTTTTATTTCTACTAGAAAATAAAAGTGTTGAGTTATATAAAATAAAATATTATTTCTATCTAATTTTAATTTTTATTTTTGTTGTAAATAGTAAATTTACCTTTTTACATGGCCAATTTATACCATGCCTGCCAAAGTCAAAATCTATGCGATATTTATCAAGACATATCTTAACTATATTTATATATTTGTGAGAATCACATAATTAATATTTAAACTGTATAATTTTTTGCTAACCTTTTCCTTTTGATTTTTATTACATTTAGAGATAATTGCAACTTAAAAAGGTAAAAGCAATGACAATGTAGTTTAAATACATTGATACTATCGCTCGACATAGAAATTTAGAATAACATGAATCTTCACATTGTTCATATAGTAAACTGCTATATGTGAAGCTTAGAATAAGCTAAGATTGAAAAAGAAGAATAAACTAAGGTAAGGTAAAAAATGAATAAGCTAAGGTAAAAGTGAAAACAAATTTTTTTTTTTTTTGGAAGAAAAGGAATAAACTAAAGAGTGCTCTAGGTCATGGCTCCTCTTTTCCATAAATGTACAAATGTCACAGACAAAATTACCAGTTTCAACGCCCTTATTGATACATCACACATTAGCTTTTTAGTTTTTTCTTTCTTTTCTTTTCTACTTTACTGACTCCGAGGCAAACAAATCCACACGTGGCTCAAACTTAGTCATCCACTTTCCCCAATTAGGGTTCTTGGGCATGGTTTTGTGGTGTGATTCGGTCCAACCTTTTTTTCTGTCTTCGAACTCTTTATATGTGTACATATCTTGCGTTGTTGAACTATGGTTGGCGGAACATGCTTGATTTATTCTTGCTTTGTTGATAGGATTTAGTACTTGTCCTATTTTTTATAAAATAATACTCGTCAGGTTGAAGATGTGTAGGTGCTCAGCACTTCAAATTCGAGGTTTGAGACCAAACAAAATTAGGGTTAATCTTTTTTTTCATAGTATTTAATTTTGAAATATATCAACAAACAATGATTACTGGTTATTTTGATAGTTGTGGTGTGATTCCACAAAAATTCGATACCCAAAAATTAATCACCACAAAATTTGCAGAATCTACGTATCTAATCTATTAAAATTGAAGTACAAATATGAAATAACCCTTATTTTTACCTAATATTTACAAAGAATATCACTGATATTATTCATGTATCCAAACATTTAAACATTGATTCTTAACAAGAAAAAAATAAATGTGGACTAAGCCCATTAACAATCTTTATCAATTAAATTGAAGATTTCATAAAAAATGTATATGTGTTTTCCAAAGTTTTATAATAAAAACAAAATTATACATATATATAGCATTAAATTAGTTTTATTTTTATTCATATTCATATAAGCTACGAACTATATTTGAACTATAAAAAAGATAACAATGTTAATAATTTTCGATTATAATATGAACTTATTCATTTACAATAACAAAATCTTGGAAATTTCCATAACAATTTAATGACTAAAATACATACTAATATTTATTATAAATGGTTATATATACAAACAAATATAATGTATTATCATTTGTACGATATATATCTAATAAGAATAACTTATGTAATTTATAAATGGGTTAAATAATTTAATCACCATATAATACATATACACAATTAGGTCTATGACAGATCGAATATTTGGGGTATTCTAGGATATACGGATTCAAATATGCATTCGTCGGATTCATAAAATTGTTATCCGGATACGGATATTTGGGGTTAGGATATTCAGATTAAAATCCGAATACACGTTGATATCTGGACATGTTTTTTAATTAAAATTAACTATTAACCATCTATTTAGCCTATTTAAAATTATTATTTAAAAATCTTTAAATCATTAAAATTTAATAAAATTAATTTTTTTTGTTATTTCATGTAAAAGTATATATAATATACATAGATAACTATAATTAAATTTGAAATATTTAATATTTGGATCCAATATCCAAGCCTAAAATTTTACTATCCGAATTTGTATTTGGATCAATCAAATCCATAAAATCACTATCATGATCCCTGAATATCCGTTTTTCGAAGCGGATGGGATCCTGAATCGGATAACGGATATTGAATATTAAGTTTAAGTCATATATACAATTATATCAAATAAATTGGTTAAAATATTAGACATTCACAAAAATCACTATCACGATCCCTGAATATCCGTTTTTCGAAGCGGATGAGATCCCGAATCGGATAACGGATATTGAATACTCCCTCCGTTTCACTATGATACATGTTTTAGAAAAAAAAATTGTTTCATAAAAATAGATTTTTTATGTTTTCTATAAGAATATTTCAAACTTCAAGAAAATTAATTAACTTTATTGAGTTATTATTGGTCAAAAATTATTGAAAACTGAAAAATTACAGAAATCGATACATTTAATATAGTGATTTAATGCGTTTTCTTAATATGTGTGAAAACTCCAAAAACTCTATTTTTATGAAACAAGTGGAGTATTAAATTCAAGTCATATATACAATTATATCAAATAAATTAGTTAAAATATTAGACATTTATAAAAATAATATCCGCACGGGCGGACGGGTCAAAGACTAGTTTTTATTATTTAAAGCATTTCAGATGGTTGAAGTCGAACCCAAAAACGATACTTACAGCTGTAAGCTCTTTACCACAAGAGAGGGAGACTCCGGTTAATTAAAAGCAAAATATGAGCAAATGTCTTTTCTTTATAGAATCATACAAGAGTGTTGATTTGTTTATTTATCCTTCTAGCAAATGTTTCATTAAATATATATACGTAAACGACAATATAATCGTAAAAACCAACTTTTATGTGTACATGAATTTATATAAAGCAATATTTGTAATCAAAAGTATAATTTATGAGTTATATATAGTTTATTATTTAAATTTAATTAATACATCGATAATCTGTGGCTTTCAATATTAAATTTGAGATTTTTTGTTTAAATATTAGTTATAATAATCTAGATTAAGATTTTTTTTTATATAAGATACAGCTATTATAAAACGGAGATATATATAGTCGTTAACGGATAAGAATACCTTTCTCATCCACATCTGCTTATTAAATCATTGGACAATGGGTCTATAATAATTTGTTCAAAAATGTTTATAATAATCTAAAATTCTAATTCAGTATGCACGGCACGGCGTTAGCTAATTGCCTAGTGTTTATTGCGATTCCGTAAACTATTAGTCTTATTAAATATCTATATTGTCAAAATTTGAGATATACCAAATGAAACAAAATGCCTACGTAAGACTAAGCAAACTTGTAAAATGCTTGTTTAAATGCCTTAAACAAAAAAAAAGCTTGTTTAAATGCCTTAGACAAAGAACTTTGAATTTCTTTATAAAAAATGGTACAAAAAGACATTCAACATGGTTGTATGGTGGTTTATGCTGAAACTGTTGGCTAGTTTTTGCGATAATTGTAACTATATAATTAGGTAAAGATGTTGTAGGTGAGAGTTAGAGCAAATGTGAAATTTAATACTTATTAGATCTATTTATACGTATTAATCAGTGTCTTTAAGCCATATATAATTGATCTGATCCAACCCATTAGATTATATGTTTGCAGACTTCTTCTTTTAGAAAGTATGGCATATTCTTTATAATTGCACTTACTATCTATAGGGACGTATGTAATATATAAGTATATACTACCATTCAAGAACTGCATAACACTTACCTAGTTTATGAGTGTGTTTGTTTTATTGTTTAAGATGAGATCGAATGCTAATTACAAACATCAAACCTAACTCTCAGGTCTCAACATCAGTCATCAGTTTCGTCCCACTCTCATTTGAACAATCCTATATAGGATAGACTAATTATTAAGCCAGATTAATTAATTTAATAAGATGTTCAACTAATACCGTGGCTAATTACATATCACTACGTGTCCCCTTGCGTGTTCCCATGCAAAGTACAACGCAACACAAACCCATCATATTGATGCCATATCGCTCCTTGGAACTCCCCTCCGAATCTACTTTTATTTATCGTTGCTTTTTATTATATCAGTATAAGATCTATATATAAATGATTATATAGTTTTCCCGATGTGGATAGGACCACACTTGTATTATGTATGTTTGTTGTTTCATATTACAACACTTTTGTGTATGTCAAGAATATTAAAAACCAGTTAGTATATTCCTACTTGTCGATAAGTTATTGGTTACCTAAATGGAAGGCCCGTGTGAAGGAGTTTAACTTAAAGCATATAGCTAACTTATCTTATGCTATGATTAAGGTGTAAATAACATTCTTTTCGATAAATCAATAAATTTGAAATTTAATTCATCAAAAAAGAAGTTGTCTTATGCTATGTAGAAATTATATATAAAATGCTTATCCTATACAAATGTTTGACAGGAACAACACTTATCTTCGGGTTATCTTATACAATTTATTTTCAACAATCTAATATCAATATTAAATTAGTAGTGTTTCTTCTTTTTCTAGAAAGAGGTGACCTAACTCTATTGGCACAAATTCGTCTGTAGACATGAGATCATCGATCTTGTCCCCTCAATTAAGATTTGAGATCTAGAGTCACGATCACCTTTAGTTAACTAAGATTCCACTAAATTAAAATCAGAATTGGTCAATGATAATATATGAACCCCTCATCTCTTGGACCATGCCTAACATTGCCTTTTTTTTCTTTCACTGCGATATACTATATTTTAGCACTTACTCATGATTGAGAGTTTGAAACCACAACTATATTTAGATATGATTTGCTTCTAATACATGGGATTGCCTCATTTCTAATAACTACATATGTAAACTATGGATTTTTTTTTTTTGCATAATTGGCTTATCTTATTTCATGTTCTTTTTTTTTAACATTTTATTTCATGTTCAAGTCTCGTAAATTGGACTTCAATGAAATAGGAACATGGTTGCATGTAAGTATATATTTCAGTGATTATTTATATAATTGAATCTGGAAAATTATGATAATATACATAATTCAGATGATAGAATTGAAATTTAATTTTATATTCGTATTACTAGTTAGATATGATCTGCAGGCACTGATTAGACGTTTCTTGCATTTTTGTATAAAACATTAGAAGTTAGAACCAAAATCCAAACTATCTGATGAACACATGTTTGAAAATTCGTTTTCATGTAATGAATACTTCTCCTTTCGACAATGTGCACATGAATACCTGAAAACTACCCCTCTTTCTAATTAAACATTCTGCGAAATATGCTTGCTTAATAGTTTCATAAGAACATACAAATACTTTATAGATGAAATTTTATCTGCCTCAGAAAATTAAATGTTTAAAACATTGATTTTTTTTAAAAATACATGTTTCATGTTTTTTAAGTCTTTTTATTAGTTAATAATGATAAATTATAAACTTCTAAAAAATAATTGTGCCCATTGTAAAATTTTAGAAAATTGGCAATCACCTAAAATAATACATTTATTATTTTTTTCAGACATTGCATTCGAAATTTCAACACTTAATAGTTCGAAAAATTTCTTGCTCACGTTTGAAGTTAAAATCTAGATATTTTTAAATTTACAATGGGAATCCGTAACTGCTCATATGCACACGTAATACTGTACGTAATATTCTTTTTTGATTAATAATAGTTAATTAACAAAATATCTGCGTTTTAGGCCAAACAAATCAGTTGAAGTACCAAAGTAGTAAACAGAAGAGTCAAAGTAATGATTATTAACTAATTAACTAGTAGTACTTAGTTATATAAATTAAGATTCTATGTTCTATTATTCCTCTTATATAGACCTAAATCGTAAAGAAGTTTCGAATATATATCCGGTTTTTGAGCTAATATCAAGATTAAAAGCCTTAGAACATGTCCACTGAAGATTTCTAAGCTTGAGTATTTAAAAATACATATATTTATATGTATATATATAAATATTTATATTTAAATATGAGGCTTTTAACTTTATCAAAAACACAAACAAAAATATTTTATTTTCGATTATTTTTTTCGTAAAATTAAGAATTTCATAATTTAAAATTAATATATATATATACATATATTTTCTAAGATATTCAAGCTTAAAAATCTTCATATTGGAAGTGTTCTTAAATTAACTACTGATGATAAATCAAAATATAATGTCGAATAAATACTCTCAATACTGGTCTATGTTGTGGTACTACTGTATATAACCGAGAACGTCTAGAATTCCAAATTAATAACTCCAAGTAAGATATTTTAACTAAAATTACAACATTGCTTAATCCCTTGTTAAAAAGAATAAAAATATTGCTTACTTTATAAATAATAAGGTTACATATTTTTCTATAAAATAATTAGTTAAAACATCTACTTGTAATCAGATTCTAAAATGCATCGAAGTCTAATTTTGAAATGATCAAACTATGTGTGAATAATACGATATTATGAAGAAAAAAAACAAATGTCACACATGAATATTACGTATTAAACATTAATTTCAATAAGACAATAACTCAATTTTTCATACGAAAAAAAAGGAGAGATTAAAAACCCATGTGCGACGGTGATAAGCGTCGCATTGTAGATAAACACACGCGTATCGACCAAACACTTGTCATCACCAATCTCCTATAAAACCCTTCACACACCTCTTTAGCATTTTCAGCTCCATTAACACCTTCTTCTCGACATTTTCTATATAGAATATTTGGCAAAAAAAAAAAACATTTTCTATTGATACCAATAAAATCATAGAGAGAGAGAGAGATGGACGTTAGAGGAGGATGTTGCATAGCAAGATATGGTGGTTACAATGGTCACTACGGTCTCTCCAAAGCGGACCGTATCATGCTTCGGTTCCGACCAATTGCTCCTAAACCATCCAGCGACGGCGGAGGCGTATCTCCCGGCGCCGGGAAGTATGAATCCACCACAACGAGCGGTGGCAGCTCCGGTAACACCAAGAGAGGAAAGAGGAAGTATCATAAGGAGAGTTCAGGAGTTAACTCCCGTAAGTGCAACAAGAAGAAGAGACCAGACCGTACCTTGTTGTCTCTTTTACCAGAGACACGAGTGTTTCAAGATCTGAACGTTTCTCCAGTGGAGAAGCAGAAGCAAAACGGTCCATTATGGCTAAGCTTCAACGGTGGAGACCATGGGATGCTAACACCGTTCAAGACGGCTGAGATCTCGCAAAGAACGGTGGTTGTATCGTCTTGTGTGACGGTGGAGCGTGTGACCGACGCTTGGAACGACGGTTACGGATTAGGTAAGAGCGACGAGGATAAGAAGATGAGTCTGGTGAGAGACACTTGTCCAGGGTTTATATCGGACGGTGCAGGGAGAGTCACGTGGACCAACGAGGCGTATAGGAAGATGGCTAAGGAAGATATTAATATCGGTGCACCGGAGATAAGTTATGATAATTTTCACGTGATCGTACGGTTGGTGATGAAGGAGAGGCCTATGCTCACGTACGCGGCGTTTACATGCAGAGTTAGATTACAGTATACGTGTCAAGATCGTGAAAGAGGATCAGTCACGGTGCCTTGTGACGTGTGGAGGATGGACGGTGGAGGTTTTGCGTGGAAGCTTGACGTTAAGGCTGCTTTGTGCCTGTAAAGTTGTATCAGTCACACTGCCTAATCCAGAACCGGATTCACATGGCCACAGTATAACAAAAAGTAGCTAGTGCTGAACTTTGGTTAATTATATTTTCACCTTGAACATATGTTATTAGTCTGCTTGTTTCTTTAGTTAGGATCTTGTATTTCTTGGTTGTTCTTATGCTTATCTCTCTTGACTTATGATTATGATGCTTTAGTTGCAAATCTCAAGTATGTTTTTAAGTTAAAAGAAAGTTGTATATGTGTATGTCTTTTGATAATCATAAAGTTTTTTTTTTTAAAAATCAAAATCACATTACTGCACTGAATAGTAGTAGTGTAAACTAAAGAGCTACAGTCCAAGTTCATTTGCATAGGTTTGCTAAAATAACATTCTTAACAATCACAAGCCCATACCAAAAATCACGTAGAATACATTATGATAGAGTCACTAATGGGCTATCTCATGATATTTATAATGGGCCTTGGGTTTTCATAAGGACCTCACAATCAAAAGTGAGCACCGCAAAATCGGTTAAGACTTTGTACCAGTCCGAAGCATTCAAGTATCATCAGCAGCTCTCAAGTAAACATCCATATAACTTTGTTGTATCCCAAAGACCACCACACCGCATACCTTATTTTATAATGTCTAGTGGACTATATAACATGTCTTCCCCCTTACAAAATTAACATTCAAGTTCACCTATATGTACCTGAAGAACCTGCAGTAAAAATATGATGTTGATAGAAGCTGGCAAAGTTATAGATTATATACATATAAGACCATGATTAACCCGAATCTCTTAAGGTGGGGTTCTTAACGTAAAATTTGTTTTTTTAATTTTTTTTTTTTTTTTACATTTTTCCCGCTAAGAGACGGCTCTTATGGTTCTTATTTAAGAGACGCTTCTTAGGTTTTCTTAGTTAAAAGTTAAGATACGTCTCTTAGAATAGCTAAAAACCCCACCTTAAGAGACTCCGGTTAATCCTGCTCTAAGAGTCATTCTCTGGTTAAGAAGAAGAACAAAGCATCAAATAGGACATGCTTCCACTGGCTTGCAAAGATATATATATATATATATAATCTGGAGACTATACTTCCACCTAAACAGAAAACCCAAAACCAAAAGAAGAGTTTGATCCTAAGAACTTAAAAGCCTTTGATGATAAAAGACAGACACCATCTTTATCCTTTGTAGGTTCAGCATTACATAGACTCCTTGGAAAATTCATATTATCCTCTACACTTAGCAATGCAATTTTCTAAGCTACAAAACATCTCAAGAGAGTGCAACAGACCTACAAATTATATTCACTTCATTAAACCGGAGGAATCTCATTCCGGTTTATCTCTAGAACCAACCGGCTGGTATATGGAATCAGTTAAGGGGAAGTTCAGCTACAAACATGTCAAAAGAGTGGATTGATTGAGATTATAGATACAGTTTCATTAAACCGGAATCTAATACCGGTTTGTCTCTAGGACCGGTTGGTATACGGAATCTCAATTTCCTCAGGAGGAAGCTCCCAGTTATCGTCTTCTTCAACTTCTCTTCTCTTCTTAGGGACTTCAAGAGCTGAATGTTGTTTAGGTTTAGGGTTTGGCCTCCTCTTACGATACTTCTTAGCAGCTTCTTTGGTCTTACGCTTACTCTTCTCCTGAGAGCTCTCGAAGAACCGTCGTCTCCGAGTCTCCTGCAACACGCCGGCTCTGAACACCGATCTCTTGAAGTCGTTCACCAGCTGCTCCTCGGACTCGCCGTCTTTCGGCACCACCTCCACGTTGTAGTTTCCCGATTTGAAGAAGACGAGATTCGCGTTCGCCAGCGATGGGTACGCCACGCGGTTGCTGGTGATGACGTCATCGGACTTGAAGGAGAGCTGGTGAGATGCTCTGGTAATAGGTTTCAGACTCGGTGGGGACGGCGAGAGAAGACGAGAAAAGACTTCGGAGAGGGAAGCCATCGATTTTTTTTTTTGCGGAAAACGACGACGTTTCCAGTTATAAATACTTTGTATCTGACGAAAACGATCCGTTTTAATTCTTAAATACTTTTGTATAATTTTTATTTTTGTGAATTTTTCCTTTTTTATATAGAAAACACACTTATATTTAAATTATTTACGTTTTTTAATTTAGTAAAATTTCCTTTTTAATCATAAAACCATTTTTTTAAATATAAACAAGAAGTATACTTACATTATAACTTCAACTGAAATTTTTACAAAAATAAAAGGAAATCAGTGTATTTTTTAAAAATGGCAATTATGATCGATTTTACAAAAATAAAAGAAGTATACTTATCGATGAGATAAGATGCAGAAATCAAAATTGTGTGGATTATGATCGATTTTGCCACATAAACCAATTTTTATAACATTGATTGCAAATGATTAAGTGAAGATTGAGGATCTCGTGAGGTTACCTTAGGCTGAGAGATCCACACGGTTTCTAACGAGTTGATATCTCTAGCCTTTGGTGTCATGTCTGCATACTTACAAAGCTACTAACAATGCAAAGCTTGTTTTGTGTTCCAAACTGGAAGTTATCATTGTAAGACTATAGAGAAATCACTATTCCTATTCCTGTGAAATGAATCATCTGTTTCTACAAAGCTTACATAAGAGTATCATTTGTCTTTGTAAACCCATCTGATATCCATAGCAACTGAGCTTCATAACTCCAAACACTCGTTTGAGAAGATGACCAAACATCTTACGATGGTTTTGTTTTCTTTCCATTTTTTACAATCCGACGCAACACTTGTGTTCCAGTTCTCTTTTCTCTGTATGGACAATAGAAACAAAGTGACCAAAGACTCCTGAATAACAAAGCAACGAGGAGGGGTAATAAAAACACAGATACCTTTGGTGTAAGAAGACCAGTAGATAAAAGAGTGGGAGTAGCATCAAGGTCAGTATTGATATGGCCAGGTAGAACACACCCGATTTTTTCTGCAAGAATTACCATAGACTCAGTATGTTACAGGAAAAAAAAAAACAGCGAGGCTCAGTATCTTACCTTGCCTCCTCTAGGAAAAGGTTTGTTTTTTCCAGTGCAGGTATGAGCATCGCAGAATTGTCGTAAGAAGTGTTCTTCAATCAAAACCACAGAGGATTATTTAGGGACGTGGTAATATAATTAGTAAGGAGTCATACCATGAAGACGACTAGCTGCAGGACCTTGACTAACTGGGAAACAGGTATTGGCAAGACTCTGAATAAACAGTAAGCACTCAAAGTAAGCTTTCGTGGACCAGTAATGAAGTTAAGAAGAATAAAGAAACAACCTCGCAGAGATGACGGTTTTTAGCAGCAGCTGCAGGGTTACACTTACTCTTACCCTTTTTGGAACTCAACACATAATCACAATGCAAAGCACCACAGAGATCCGCTAAACACTTTGTACCACTCTAAAAACAATCAAGTAAAGTTCTCTAGTATCAGCTCAAAACCATTCAAAATAGAGAGCATATACCACAACCGCATACCGTATTCAGAAGATTATAATGTCTAGTGTCGAAGTGCTGATCAAGAAACTTCTCTTCATTGAAACTCTTCCTGCAGTAAGCGCACTTCCACTCGTATATATCCACGTGGACCTTATGCTGTTCTTGATCTCTGTACAGATCGTTATCAGGATGGAGCCTACACTTGTTTGGAATCTGATATCTTTCCCGTTCCACAAACGGCGTCAAGTACTACAAAGAACAAAGCCAAACCTTTACAAACGGATTCAAATGTTGAATAACAATCAGAATCTCTACTTACATCTTGTATAATCTCCCAAGCTGCTCTACTTCTTTCTCGAGAACAATGTATCTCTGGAGCATTACCTTCTCTAAGTTCCACGAGAAAACAGAATCAATACAAAAACAGAAGCTTAAGAGCTAATCTCAAACTGGGAATAATCTACACAAAGGCTTATCACTACAACTAGTCATCCAGTTTATGTTTTCCTCTTTGTCTGTACAGAGACAAGAGTTAGAATCTAAGTTCCACGACAAAAGAGAATCAATACAAAAACAGAAGATGTTAATCTGAAACTGGAAATAATCTACACAAAAAGGCTTATCACACTACAACTAGTCAACAGCAAATCTTCAGTTTATGTTTTGTCTGTACAGAGACAAAGAGTTAAAATCAAGAGGAGTTGCTGGAGCTTTACCTGGTAGATTCAGATTCTCCGACGACCTATATAGAGAAGACGATTCACTAATTACAAATCAGAGAACAAAAAATCGAAAAATCAGATGAAGTGTAGAGCACCTGACCTTCGTGAGTGATTGAAGAAGAAGAAGAGGAAAGAGTAGGAGGAGAATCACGGGACTTGACGACTCCTTTAGTCTTCCCATCGAACACGAGAAGAGACGCAAGTGACAGACCACGACGTAAGCTTATGAGATCTTCGTTGTGTTGTTTTTTCCACATATAATAGTTTAGGCCCAATGGACTTTTACTAATCCAAACTATTTTGGGCTTTTTTCCTCTCAGTTTTCTACATTTTAATTTAAATTAATTAATTTTGTTTCGGTTGGGGGAACACGCGGGAAAAATGAGGTTGGTTTGGTTAAAGCTGTTGGTTTGCCCACTACTCAGTCATAAGAGCATACGTGTTTGTCTCCTGACTCCTCCTAAGAATTTATTTTTTGATGGAAATGAGATCTAAGACAGTCCTTTTCAGACATAACATAATGCAATTGTTAATATCAATGTAACAAGATTATATTTAATAGGTCTTCTTAACAACCTTCCAACCTCTTTAAACTCTCTACCCCCTAACAAAATTAACATAAGTTCATCCACATATCATAAGCTTTAAAAAAAAAAGATGCTGAAACCGGAAAAATCTGAGCTTTAACGGACAACATAATGGTTATAAACTTCAAAAGGGCCACTCTTGATAAAAGAAAAATAAAAAAATTGTTAAAACTAACACTTTCTTAATATATTTTTATTTTTTTAATTTAATCACATTTACTTTTGATTTTATAGAGGTAAATAGACACTTATAATCTTAGGGTTAACTAATTTAGACTTAGTGATTAGATTTGAAGGGTAGGATTTTTGAGAGTAGGATTTATACTTTTAATAAAAATATAAATAATACTTACAATTAAAATAATAAAAAAATAGTTTCAAAAACATTTTTGATTTTTAAAAAGAAAATGTGAAAAAGTGAAAAAAATTCGAAACAAAAAAATATAATTCTTTTCTAATTTGAAAAGGTATAACTCGAAAACTTAAAATATATATATTTTTTTTTAATAATTATTTATATTTATAAATCAAAGACATAAATGTCTTTTGTCTTTTTGATTGAATCTTATACATATGTATTTTTGAAAAATATTTATTTAGATAAGTTAAACATGAATAATGATACCAAATGAAAGATAAAATTGAAATTTCTCTCAAAAAGATTGTGTAGACTATACAAAGCCACATAGCAGAAAGAATAAGTCAAATGAAAAATCTAAAACATCCTTTAAAATGGCTGTACAGAAGTACTCTACAATGCTTGATGAAAATTAACATGTATATGCAACAAAAGACACAAAAACCACTAGTATAATGAAACCAGCACTTCAAAGCTAGTAATGTAATAAAAATGAACAAATGTTAATGTTAGAAAAGTGAGCAGATGTTGATTATATTTATTTTGGTCGGTGTGTTGGCTAGAGTTGTATCAATCGGCAAAACCTAAATTATACACTACTACAATAAGAAATACACTTGCCCCATTATAATGCATATAATGGAGCAACCATCCTCCTTCAAAAAACTCAACACACTTATTGTCACAGATTAGATTCTTTTATATGTTATACATATCCAATCATGCCATGGCCATTAAGGGAAAAGTTATCAACAGTCTAAACCGACTTAGTTACGTATATTAATTAAATATAGCTCTCTTGTAACAAAAATACTGATAATAACAGATATGTTCCGTTAATAGGTTGTTACGATGTATAAATAAGCACTGTTAATCCCATTCCATCATCACAATCAGATTAAATACTAAACAAAAATATCTACGCATTTGAAATGAATACTATACTTTTTCAGATCATAACAGCATTAGTCTCTATTATTATATCGAGTTATGTAGCTCAAGCTGCAAATATTCCAGCGGTTATAGCATTTGGAGATTCAATACTCGATACAGGCAACAACAATGACCTTAGGACCTTAACCAAAGTTAATTTCTATCCATATGGAAGAGATTTTGTAACACGACAAGCCACTGGAAGATTTGGCAATGGACGAATACCTACGGATATGATTGGTATCGACATACTAGTATTTACAATAACATATCATTTTCATCAAATTATAGTTTGTTATTACAAAATGAAATTCAGAATTAAACTCTTTTTGTGTGGAATATTATGCATGTAGCCGAGGGTTTGGGAGTAAAGAACATCGTACCAGCTTATCGTAGTTCATTTCTTCAACCCAATGATATCTTAACCGGTGTTAGTTTTGCTTCTGGTGGTTCTGGTTTAGATCCAATGACCGCAAGAGTTCAGGTAATTTAAACTTTTTAATATTTTTTATGTAACAATATAAATTCATCATATAAATTAAAATTAAATACAGGGAGTTATCTGGATACCAGACCAGTTAAACGACTTCAAAGCTTACATAGCAAAGCTAAATAGCATTACTGGAGATGAAGAGAAGACGAGATCAATCATCTCTAATGCAGTTTATGTAATTTCCGCTGGAAATAACGATCTTGGCATCACATTTGTCTCTAATCCAGCAAGAAACACTCGATATACTATCTTCTCCTATACCAACATGATGGTTTCATGGACTCAATCATTCATGCAGGTACATTAATTTTCAAAACTCAACTCCAAATTTTACATATCTAAACTTATATTTGATTTATTATATACTTATAGGAGTTATATAATTTGGGAGCAAGAAAATTTGCGGTTATGGGAACGTTGCCTTTGGGTTGCTTACCAGGAGCAAGCAACGCTTTTGGAGGGATATGTCTAGAACCCGCAAACGCAGTGGCTAGACTCTTTAACCAGAAGCTAGCAAACGAGGTCAACAATCTGAACACAATGCTCCCAGGCTCTCGTTCCATCTACATTGACATGTATAATCCTCTTCTTGAACTCGTCATGAACCCACTAAGATCAGGTTAGTGTTTTTTCCTTGAGGCTGTGAATGCATGGCTACGTTGCATGAATTAATTATTTTTGATATTATTTTTTTTACAACCATTTTATAATTAATATATTTTGTTGTTTTTTAGGATTTACGTCGCCGACTAGGCCTTGTTGTTGTGCTCCTGCGGCTCCAGTACCGTGCTTGGATGCATCTCGACATGTGTTTTGGGACATTGCTCACCCAACGGAGAAAGCTTATCAGACAATTATCCCTCCGATTATTCAACAAATTCAACAAAGCTTCGCTTGATTTGGGTGTCATCGTCTGAACAACTATACTATTTTACGTGCATATAATAGATTTGTTCTTCAACTGTTAATGTTGCGTATTTTATCTTTGAATATATCTAACTGTCTATATTTTAAAAACAAGTCAATACTGTATTAGGAACTCAGCTTCTGTGGATAGACACCAAAAAACAATCAGTTATGTTCTATTAACAAGATCAAACATTTTTTTTTTGTTTTTTTATAACCGTGGTGGATCTCACGTATCTGCTCTTTTATAAGCTTTTTGTTAACCTGAAACCCAGTGTTAATAGCTTGCGGCGTAATCAGTGCACAATGAAACACGTTACACATGAAACAATGATCAACAAGGCAGAGAGACTTTTAGTTTCGAATATCATGTATAAGTACTATTTAAAATTGATGTGTTATGCATGTTTCTTTCTTTTTCGTGTTGGATTTTTAGTTCAAACCAAAAAAAAAACTTGAGAAAATATAGAAACACACATATGCAGCATCATCTTCAATAAACAATCTGGAATACCAGTGACACTTTTATGGACTTTTTTTTTGCTAAATACTTTTATGGACTTTTGTCAAAGCATACACATTTTGTGGATATCTATATATCAATCGTTTATTATAAGTACTAAAATACACTGCTGATTCATGATACTTTGCAAAATACAAACATACCCAAGGCAAATCCAAACTCTGAGGATAAGATTGGAGTATAACATGCACATCAATCTCAGTGCTTCAATAATTCAAGTGGAAGAATAAACAGTTTAGAATAGAAACTGTTATGTATTTAAAATTCAAATGTTTATATATTGCAAAGAATCTTGCATGAAATCATCAAATCCATTAGTTTATGTTACACTTTTCACTTTTATCCTTCCTGTAAACTTATCCACAAGTTTTGGATTTTGTTGTTTTTTCTTCTTAAAGAGCCATTTGTGAATATTCAAAATCGCATCATGATTAGTTTATCTGATATACATACAAATATTATGTAATCAACTAAATAAATAATATTAAATTGAAAGTGCATAAAAACTATATATACAATTCTTGATTAATGTACATAACATCAAGTTGTAATGTGGTTAGAATGGTTCAAGCCTTTTGTGATGTCTACACAACTAGTTAGCATGAATATCTAATTTTTTTTGAAAACATGTCATAGTTTTTGATCCGAGTTCGTTTAGTTATCGACTTCAAGTATAGACAATAGACTTAAAAGTTGGGGCAAAAATTGTGAATTTTCTTTACTTCTTATGTTGGATTGTTTTTATATGTTAATGGATCCTTGTTTGACTTCTTATATTGGATTAATGTTGTTTGTTTTTTGTTCTCAGAACGACTAATAGGACTCGAATAAAAAAAAAGAAAAACCAAATTGATGACTAGTTCATCAAGCAAAAAAAATCTCTGATTGGCTTGACACTGAGACTGTTCTTCCTCCTCACAATATTATGATTGCAACAAGAGTTGGTGACTTCAAAATCACTTTCATCAAGTTGAAAGTCAAACGCCACACAACCTTACTGGCTTATTATTTAAAATCTGTTGCGAAGTGTCTAGAGTCTTTTCAACAAGACAACAAGTGGGATTGGAGTTTTTTTGTCTCTTCTAATCCAGCCGCCGTGTAGTAAAAAGAAAAGGAGAGCTGCGAGGCATAAGGCGTTTAAGAAGATGACAAAGAGGGAAAAGCAGATGAAAAAAAGAATATCACATGCGATTAAGAGAATGTGGTTTGGGACAAAAACAAGATGGAGGTAAAGAAGACAAGATGGAGTGAAAGATTTGTGTACTAATCTTAGTCCTTTTTGCAGACTTTGAATTTTGGTTGAAATTTAGTAGTAAGAAAAAAAAAGACCTAAACTTTGGTTGATTTGTGATTGTCTTAAAAGTTTAGTTGTATTTCAACTTTGATTAATTCGGTATGAAAGCTTAAACTAAAGTAAAAGCTACTCAATTTGACTAATTAATTTTTTTTTATGTGTGTTATGTGCATTGAATTATTAATTTTTCAACACTAATAATGGAGAAAAAAAAATGTCATGTAGTTTTGAAGCGTAATTGAACACATGCTCTATTTTTGGTCACATGTTTTAATATGGCTAAATATATTATATACATCCCATCAAGTATCAACTATTATTTCAATCTGAACAGAGCTAGTTATCTACTAATAAAAGAAACATTTTGAGGCTCCATAAAGCGTCCACATAAGCATAAAATCAATCTTTTAAAAGATGTCATATGGTATTAAGAAAAAAATAAGAAAAAAATATACAATATAAGAAAAAATAAAGAATAAGTAAATATATAATTTCAGAAAACATCTATAGTAATATTAGAATTTGATATAAGAAAAAAAAAGTATAAAATATAAGAAAAAATATATATAATATAAGAAATAAAAATAGCATATTAAAATAAACAAATTCAACAAATTCAACAAAGCTTCGCTTGATTTGGGTGTCATCGTCTGAACAACTATACTATTTTGCGTGCATATAATAGATTTGTTCTTCTTATAAGTGTTAATGTTGCGTATTTTATCTTTGAATATATCTAACTTTCTATATTTTAAAAACAAGTCAATATTGTATTGGTCTTAGGAACTCAGCTTCCCTGGATAGACACCAAAAAACAATCAATTATGTTCTATTAACAAGATCAAACATTTTTTTTTGTTTTTTTATAACCGTGGTGGATCTCACGTATCTGCTCTTTTATAAGCTTTTTGTTAACCTGAAACTCAGTGTTAATAGCTTGTGGCGTAATCAGTGCACAATGAAACACGCCACGCATGAAACAATGATCAACAAGGCAGAGAGACTTTTAGTTTCGAATATCATGTATAAGTAATATTTAAAATTGATGTGTTACGCATGTTTCTTTCTTTTTCGTGTTGGATTTTTAGTTCAAACCAAAAAAAAAACTTGAGAAAATATAGAAACACACATATGCAACATCATCTTCAATAAACAATCTATAATGCCGGTGACACTTTTATGGACTCTTTTTTTGCTAAATACTTTTATGGACTTTTGTCAAAGCATACACATTTTGTGGATATCTATATATCAGTCGTTTATTATAAGTACTAAAATACACTGCTGATTCATGATACTTTGCAAAATACAAACATACCCACGGCAAGTCTAAACTCTGAGGATAAGATTGGAGTATAACATGCACATCAATCTCAGTGCTTCAATAATTCAAGTGGAGGAATAAACAATTTAGAATAGAAACTGTTATGTATTTAAAATTCAAATGTTTATATATTGCAAAGAATCTTGCATGAAATCATCAAATTCATTAGTTTATGTTACACTTTTCACTTTTATCTTTCCTATAAACTTATCCACAAGTTTTGGATTTTGTTGTTTTGTCTTCTTAAAGAGCCATTTGTAAATACTCAAAGTCGCATCATGATTAGTTTATCTGATATACATACAAACATTATGTAATCAACTAAATAGATCATATTAAACTGAAAGTGCATAAAAACTATATATACAATTCTTGGTTAATGTACATAACATCAAGTTGTAATATGGTTAGAATGGTTCAAGCCTTTTGTGATGTCTACACAACTAGTTAGCATGGATATCTATTTTTTTTAAAAACATGTCATAGTTTTGGATCCGAGTTCGTTTAGTTATCGACTTCAAGTATAGACAATAGACTTAAAAGTTGGGGCAAAAATTGTGCATTTTCTTTACTTCTTATGTTAGATTGTTTTTATATGTTAATGGATCCTTGTTTGACTTCTTATATTGGATTAATGTTGTTTGTTTTTTGTTCTCAGAACGGCTAATAGGACCCCAATCAAAAAAAAAAAGAAAAACCAAATTGCTGACTAATTCATCAAGCAAAAAATCTCTGATTGGCTTGACACTGAGACTGTTCCTCCTCCTCACAACATTATGATTGCAACAAGAGTTGGTGACTTCAAAACCACTTTCATCAAGTTGAAAGTCAAACGTCATACAACCTTAAAGGTTTAGTTTTTGTTTGAAACAGCTCTTTCATTTGTTGAATCTATGTTAGCTAAACTGTGCTTCAGTGTTTGTTTCTTACACATCTCTTCATGGGTATGTTTGTGCAGGGAAGAAGAAGAAGAAAAAGAAGAGGTCTATCTCACCTGAACCTCCTCTGGCCGCACCTAAGAAGAAGAAAAGGACCAAGATAATTAAGAAGAATGTTGAAAAACGCACCATCATTTGGCTGGATCTTGAAAATTGTGGAGTCCCATACGATGTGAATCCACAAGACCTCTATGGTCTCATCAAGCAGAAACTGATAGACGAAGGGTTTCATGGGAAGCTGGAGGTCAAAGCGGTGGTGCCCTTTCTGGATACTAAAGTTCCTAATTTTGGGAGGAAGATCAAAATATTTCGGGCAAGGAAATATAACAATAAGTGTGAATTGTTTTTATATTTAACTAGATTATAACCCGCACATCCGTGCAGATATTTTTCTATTTTATAAATGTAGTAGATATTATTACAAATGTTATAAATATATAATTTATATTTTAGTTTTATATATTATGTAAATCTATAATATTATTATTTATATTTCTTATTTAATATTTTTAATATATAGTGATTTGCTTAAAACATTTTACTTTGGTATTAATTTTTATTACTTACTAATATAGGATATTTTTAAAATGTTATGATAGTGACCTTTATTTTTTAAAAATTAAGATTTCAAAATATTAGATTGCTTTAATTTTTACAACATATATAATAGTTTTTTCGTGGCGAATTTTAAAATGTTATTCTTTATTATCTATGATTTATCTTTTGTAAAATTTTCAATATTTTGATTTTGATTTTAAATATTTATTTTTAAAATTTTATATTTTGTCAAGAAAACTTTGGAAAATTACACAACTATTTTTGAGTTTGGAACAATAAATGAATTTTGATTTTTCTGTGACTAAATCTAATCTATTATTTTATAAATAAAATATTTAAATTTTTGGTACTATTTTAAAAAAAATTCTCAATAAATTTTGTTATAATTAAAATTAAAATAAATTTAAAATTAAAATTGTATTTGGCATTAATATTTTATATGAATTACTAAAATTTCATAGTTTTCTAATAATATATTTTTAAATAGTATATGAACTAAAATTTATTATATACTATTATATTTTTGTATACAAACATTTTTAAACAATATATTTTTGAGAGTTTCAAAATAAATAAAAAGTTGTAGATATATACATAAGTTTAACCTATGTTAATACGTTTATTTTGTATAAAAATATTATATTATTTACGAATTTTAACCCATTTTAATGATGAGTGATAATTTATTTAAATAAAAAATTATAAATTTAAAAGTTGTTAATTTACCTATTTAATAAAATTTATCATATTTAATTCATGTAGCACAACTATTTTATATAATCCAGAATATATTTATAGAATTTATAAAAAATAGTATAGAAATTTTATTTTCTTGTTTTATAATAAAATCTTAGTTAACATTGATTTATAATAATATTATATTACTAATTACGAAATTTATTAATGTGCTTTTGTCTAAAAAATATTTTAAACTTTTAAGTAAGATTTTGTTAGATTTTTTCTCAACAGATTTTCTTATAATTAAAAAAAATAAAATTTAAATTTATAGTTGGTTTATTATTAATGTAAACAATCAAATATTTCAGATTAACTAATTTTTAAGTGGTTCTATTGTGATTTGTTAGTAGTACATAAAAATAAGATCCTAATTTAATAGATTAGATGGATCCTAGTTTGAATTCTTACGTTGCATTAATCTTGTTTTTTTTTGTATTAGAACCGCTAACAGGACAGAAATCAAAAAAGAAAAACCAAATTGCTAACAAGTTTATCAAAAAGGAAATCTCTGATTGACTTGACACTGAGTCTACTCCTCCTCCCCACAATTTCATGATTGCAACAGGAGATGGTGACTTCAAATCCATCATCATCAAGTTGAAAGCCAAAGGCCATACAACCTTACTGGCGTACCATTCCAAGTCTGTTGCAAAATGTCTGGAGTCCTTACAAGAAGACAACAAGTGGGATTAGAGACTTTTTTTTCTCTCTCAATCCAGCCGGCCGCTTAGTAAAAAGGAGAGGAGAGCTGCGAGGAATAAGGCGTTTAAGAAGAGGATAAAGAGGGAAAGGAGGAGGAAGAAAAGAAGATGGCATGCGATTAAGAGAAGGTGGTTTGGGACAAAAACAAGATGGAGGTGAAGAAGACAAGATGGAATACAAGATTTTAGTTTCTTCATATAGAGTTGTGTAATAATCTAACTCTTTTTAGTAGACTTTAAATGTTGGTTGAACTTTAGTAGTAAGAAAAAAAAAGACTTAAACTTTGGTTGATCTATATGTATTATATGTATATATCAAATTCTATAAGTCTTGTTTATAAGAATGATGATTTTGACTACTAGTTTCTAAAATAAGTCTTGAGTTTTGATCTGTATCAAACCTGTTACTTTGTTCAATCATAACTACCACAATCTACAGAGAGATATAAAGCTAGAACTAAACAGGAGACAACAACCACCCTCTGCTTCTTTCCTCTTGAGAGCACCACCTGGCATTTGATACATTCTTGCATGATAATCTTTCATAGGTAAACACGCTGGCTATTCAGGATTGATATATCATATATCCACCATCTTCTTAATTCTCTTTAATTATTATGCTGTAAAAAAAGATATATGGATAATTGTATACTATAATTGGTTAATCTATTCCACCTAATGATTACGATTTGATTAATTAATATATATATATATATATATATATATATATATATATATATATATTTTTTATTATTTTGTGCCTACGTTATGTACATTGAACTATTATATTTTCAACACTGATAATGGAGAAAAAAAAATTGTCATGTAGTTCTGAAGCATAACTGAACACATTGCTCTATTTCTAGTCACATGTTTATATGGCTAAATATATGTTAAATATCCAATCAAGTATCAACTATTATTTCAGTCTGAACTGAGTTAGTTATGTATATATAAAACAATAACAGAGTTACAGCGAATGGCTCAAAAACAAACCCTGATGGATATATTCGACCCGTTGGAACTGTTTATAAAAGCTATGTTCCGTTAATAGGTTTTCGGATCTATATATAAGCACCTTTTAATCCCATTCCATAATCACAAAAACATATATCAAGTTGAGAGGTAAAGAAAAGTACATGATCAACGCATTTGAAATGGATACTATACTTTTTCAAACAGTAACAATATTAGTCTCGATTATATACCGGAAACATTCCAGCCATTATAGCATTTGGAGATTCATTACTCGATACCGGCAATACCAATGACCTTTGGACCTTAACCAAAGTTAATTTCTATCCTTATGGAAGAGGTTTTGTAACTCGACAAGATTTGGCAATGGAAGGATTCCTTAAGATATGATTGGTATATATACATACTTTTTCTACGATAATTAAATCATTTTCATTAGTTTTTTAATAACTATGAGATTCTAAACCCGTAAGCATATAATCTTTTATAGGACAAGGTCCAGACCATATTAAAGTAATTCTCATTTTGGAGAATTTACTAACACAACCGGACATTAAAAGTGAATTCACAATTTAATTATTTTTTGGGGTGAACTATATTATGCATGCAGCCGAAGCTTTGGGAGTAAAGAACATTGTACCAGCCTATCGTAGTCCATTTCTAGAACCCGCAAACGCAATGGCTACTCTTTAACCAGAAGCTAGCAAACGAAGTCAACAATCTGAACACAATGCTCCCAGGCTCTCGTTCCATCTACATTGACATGTATAATCCTCTTCTTGAACTCGTCATGAACCCACTAAGATCAGGTAAATATTATTTTTGGGGATTTTTTTTTCAATTGCATGGTTACGTTGGGGGTGCTCTTATTATGGGTCTTTCATAGTTAATGGGCTTCAATTTGCTATTTGTATCATTAAATATTTTCTTCAATTTAGGGCCTTTTAAGACAAAAAAGAAAGAAAAAGTTTCTTAAAATTGCATATAACTTTTATGAAATTTTAGTTATCTTATTATTTTGTTGCTCGTGAAGTCCACATGTTTGTTCTCGTTTTGACCTAGTTCGAAGAATATTTTAAAAATGCTAGCACCAAACTAACCGCCACATTGCAAGTTTGTGAGCAGCACAAAGTTTGTGAAGACCATTCTACTCGTTTTGTGGAGTTCAAATAAAACTATATAAAGTTATCCAATTATCATGAAAAAGTTTATAGGAAAAAAGAATAAAAAACAAAGTCTCTATCAACACAACGAAGAAGATGTATAAAAATGTTAAGGATTCAGCGGCGTGGTTGCCTCCGAAGATCAAGGGAGGGTGGTCAGGTCAAGGACATCCTGGTTTATGATTTGGCCAATCTTTTTTGGTTATATTTTATTTTGAATCTCAGGTATAAGTAATATATAAATTCGATGTGTTACGCATGTTTGTTTCTTTTTCTTGTTAAGACTTTTAGTCCAAACAAAAAAAAACTTGGGACAATATAGAAATACACATATGCATCATCACCTTCAATAAAGAATCTCGAAAGCTGGTGACACTTTTTATGGACTTTTTGTCAAAGCATTCATATTTGTGGATATCTAGAAACGTTTCTTATAAGTAAACTTCTGATTCATGACACTTTGCAAAATACAAATATACCAAGGCAAATTAAAGTCCAAACTCTAAGGATAAGAACAGAGTACTTTAACATGCACATCAATCTCCAGTGCTTCTTTCAAGTGGAGTATAAACTGTTATGTATTTTTATTCCAGAATGCTAATATATTGGGAAGAATCTTGCATGAAATCATCAAATCCATTAGTTTATGTTACACTTTTCACTTTTATCTTCTGTGTAAATTTATCCACTAGTTTTGGATTTTGTTGTTTAGTCTTCTTAAAGAGCCATTTGTGAATACTCAAAGCCCCATCATGATTAGTTTATATAATGTGCATACAAACATTGTATAATCAACTATGTAAATATTATTAAACTAAAAGTGCATATAAACTATACAACTCTTGGTTAAGCTACAGAACATCAAGTTGCAATGTGGTTAGAATAGTTATGGGCTTATGAGATGTCTACACAAACACAACTAGTTAGCATGGATATCTTTTTTTTTCTTTTGTTGAAAACATGTCATAGTTTTGGATCCGAGTTCGTTTAGTTATCTTAGAGTCCTATTTATCCATCTTACATCATAACTTACTTGTTAGATGTAATAAATATGACAAACAAAAATTATTTAGACAGAAACATACAAGACTTCAAACACACGTTCGTTATGAGTGGTTAGCCTTGACTATTATGATTGGATTAGATTTGCCAGCCATATATGCGGCGAGCTTTCTTTGCCTCTGACCTTAAATTAACATTTCTTCAAACTCCTTTGATGCTCATGGGCTCATGGCCAATGATAAGTTTATAAACAATTGGCAAAATGAATGAATCAGAGAACTACAAGTGGCCAGACAAGAGGGCTTGAGAGTGGATGAGGATAAGCAGCCATGTAGAGGAGGATGTGGCTCTTAGGAAGAGTTAAGGGTTGGTTTACTTCCAATAACCGGCCTTTCTCAAGTGTAAAATAATAGTATTCCAACCCTTTTTATACATACTTTGGGACCGGTTTTATCACTTTTTCCACGGAGGATCAATAAAAAACATAAACATTCGTGACATCATGGGGACAAACATCCTACATGGTACCCAAAATAATATTGTTTTGTTGGCATCGAAGCAAAAGCAATACTATTAAAGGTCACTTTTTGTGGAAATAAAAAGTAACAATGGAATATAATAGAGTTGGTGTATCGAAGGTCCAATTTCAGCACGTAATATTACTAATAATCTCTTGGTTAGATCCTGTTGGTATAGCTTTTTAGGAGAATAAGAAAAGAGTTTCTTAAACAATGTGTTCTTGTGGTTGTGTTAGAAGGCAATGCGGCTATTTGAAATTGTTTGAGGCTTAATAGTTAATGCAACGAGAAGTTTTAGAATAATAGTGTTACAGAAAACTTTTTAATATACAAACAAACCTAAGGGTGGTCAAAAAGTGAAGGTGATCATTTCAAGATATGCAGACTAAAACCTAACTTCGGCAGATTGATATGGTTTGGACTTTGGAGTATAAAGAGACTGAAAATAAGTTTCTTAACTGTATAATAAATATTATTTTGATATGTTTTTAATTAAGTAATTAAATTTTAAAAAGAGTTCTAGAGAATATCTTACAAGTTGCAAATTAAGAATAAGTATATCTGACTCTCTCTCCACTTTTTTTCATTTTTAAATATTTTTCTGATATATATCCAATAAAAACTTTTGTATTGGAGGTGTTCTTAAACTAGACAAAATCAATTTTTATTTTGGGATTTCTGCAACCAATCTTTAACTTTTTGTAGATCCTATTCAAATATTTAATTATTTTTTGTTAGTCTTGTACTTGGCGGAGCTCTTTCTTTTTCTCGTCAAGAATATGAACCTTGGGATAATCATATAGTCTTCCAGTTTAATTAAAAAAAATTGTCAATCTATCAAAAATGAGAAAACACATTCTACTACTCAAATCATGGTTGGTGTTAAAGTTAAACCCTTTCTATTTATGACTCATCATGACTTATATGAAAGTTTAAACACCTCAAATACTGTTCACTATACAGTTAATTTTTCTGATTGTAGTTACAAAAATATAGAAAATCAAATACGCTCATAGCGTGGGGTATAAGACAGAGAGACAAAGAAGAAGATATTTATAAAATAAATATGTCACGTGGCGTAAACTAATTGTAATAAAAGAGCACAGGCTTCGTTGAACTGTCTATAAATAATGCCAGAGATGCATATCCATACTCTATCAATTAAACCCATCCCACACAAAACTTACCCAAACCCTCTGTCCTAGTTACCATGGCCATAACCGCTACTCAAAACGACGGTGTTTCGTTATCAGCCGACAAGGTTTCATACGATCTTGTGGAAACTGATGTTGACATCATCACTTCCGGTCGCCGTCGTATTCCGGCACACTCCGGCGTCCTTGTAAGACTATCTTTTTGTTGCATGTCTTATCAGTTTCCTAAGTTCTCCATCTTGTTTCTTCTTTTCTATATCATAACTTTCAATGTGCATGCAGGCTTCTGCATCGCCAGTACTTGCGAACATCATCAAGAAGCCGAGGAAGAGCCACGGCGGATCATCCAAGAGAGTCGTTAAGATTCTCGGCGTTCCATGCGACGCCGTTCAAGTCTTCGTTAGGTTCCTCTACTCTCCTAGGTTGGTGGTCTCAGATTTTTCAAATATTACGAATGATTAATACCATATTTTTAATTTAAACAATTTTACCCTAATATTTTAAGAGAAAAAGATATTATAACCTTAAAATTAATTAATCTAACATTTAAAGTTTAGAGTTGAGGAAGAGGTAAACTTTTGGAATGTGAATTTTAAGATTTTAACTAATCTAAAAGTTTTTTACCTCTTAAGAAAGAAAACATGTATGAAAATATCTCAGATAGACCAGGTGATTGTGGTCGAGTGGTAAGGAGACGGGACTGGGACGCCAACACGTTTCAGGTTCGATCCACCTGCTGCGCGAAACTAAGTCACAATTATTCTGGTCACCTTACACAGATATGGGCCCATGCTTTAGGGCCCATTTGAATACCCGGAGAGAGGGTCTATCCGTGGACTGCACCTCCCCTTGGGGATTAGTCTGGGCCTCTCCATGGGCCTGAGATACCTCAGATTAATCAAAAAAAAAAAAAAAAAAAATCTCAGATAAAACTGAAATAATGATAACAGTAATATGGTTAACATGAGAATTTTCTTTAGTGTTATGATAAACTTTTAGATGATTTTAGGATGAATTGAATAAATTTATTTATTAATATTATTTTCTACTGAAATCGTGGGAATATGACTACCAAATGGTTGATCTATCTATCTATATATTTTTATTTTATTTTATTTTATTTACTTAATTTGACTTTTCCCATGTAAACCATATCACGATTGATTTGGTCTTGATTTAATATTCTTTTTTTTTTGTAACACAACATGACTTGATTTAATATTCAAAACGTGTGAAACACAAGGAAGGTGAAACTTACTATGAATCAAATTTGAAACATTCAACTGCAATTTTTTTTTCTCTCAATAATGTCTAAAATAACATTTCGTGTCGTTTGTTTAGTTTGACGGAGAAGGAAATGGAAAAATATGGAATCCATCTACTCGCTCTATCACACGTGTACATGGTCCCTCGGCTTAAGCAAAGGTGCACGAAAGGCGTAGGCGAGAGAGTGACGGCTGTGAACGTGGTCGATGTTCTCCAATTAGCTCGGCTCTGCGACGCACCTGACCTCTGTCTCAAGTGTATGCGTTTGATCCACTCAAAGTTCAAAATAGTTGAGCAAACTGAAGGATGGAAGTTTCTTCAAGAACACGATCCTTTTCTTGAACTTGACATTCTCCAATTCATCGATGAGGCTGAATCGGTAACAAAATTTTAAACTCATAACATTTTTTCATAGTTTTTGATCCTCCCGGTTTAATATGTATAAACCAAAAATCTGGAATAAAATTATAACTAAAAGTTTACTCTTAAATATTGATCAGTATTAGCCTTTGATCATAGTCGAGGTTCGGTCATAGGCCAAGTAACTGATCGTTTAGGGCATCACGCTTTTATGCAAAAAAAAAAATTAGTTGTATATAGGGTATTATCAAAAAAATATGATGGATAAAATCATAAATTTTACTTAAGCATATAACAATATGAATATTTTAAAAATGTTAGAGCATTTCCAAAAAGAGGTTTTAGCTCCAAAATTTTCAAAATACATATATGTGTATGCATATATTTATATTAATATTTAATTATAGAATTTTTAATTTTACGGGAAACCCAATCCAAAAGTTTTTTGCAAATATACTTTTGATTGAGTTTCCCTTAAAGTTAATTAATAACCCCATAATTAAATACTAATATAAATATATATACACCTATATGCATTTTGAGAATTTTGGAACTAGAAACCCATCGGTGTTACTCTTAGACCGACACTAATCATAGATATTTTGGGTAACTTTTTGCAGAGGAAGAAAAGAAGACGGAGACACAGACGAGAACAGAATCTTTATATGCAATTGAGTGAAGCAATGGAGTGTATAGAGCACATATGCACCGAAGGTTGCACGTTGGTCGGACCATCGTCCAACTTAGACAACAAGAAGTCAACATCTCACGTCAAAACCGGTCCATGCAGTGCTTTCTCAACTTGTTACGGACTCCAACTTTTGATACGTCACTTTGCAGTCTGCAAGAAACGGGTCGATGGCAAAGGTTGTCTTCGTTGCAAGAGAATGATTCAACTCCTTAGACTCCATTCTTCGATATGTGACCACTCTGCGTCTTGTCGTGTCCCACTTTGCAGGTAAAACAACCAACATTTTGAGAATAATTAAGCAAAACCCAGGTTTTTTTTCTTTTCTTTTATGATTCTAATGATGAAAGTATTCGCTTCTCTATAGTAAAATCTCGTTTGATATTCACTTTCGGCGACAATAATAATGATAATATGTTTGTGGTGGTGACCTACTTATTAGATGATAAGTCATGATCGAAAGGCTGGAAATAACTTTTGTTTTCGTAAAGATATTTTACAAAATCTTTTGTTTTTTGTAAAGATATTTCAGAAGTTGGAAACTAATAATATCTTTATTTCTTTTTGAAACACGGAATCTAATAATTTCATTGTCACTTTTTGTGACTGGAGTAGGCAATTTAAGAAGAGAGGAGAAAAGGACAAGAAAATGGTCGAGGACGACATGAAGTGGAAGGTTCTAGTGAGAAGAGTTGCGTCTGCGAAAGCCATGTCTTCGTTGTCTCAACCAAAGAAGAAGAGAAGTGAAGTTTTATTCAAAGAAGAAGCTGAAGATTTCATCAGAGTTAAGAAGAAGTTATTTTGATTTGTTAATGTTTTCTTGTAGATTATATATTTAATTAGCCAATAATGTTAGTAGTTTTGTGTCTTGGACTGGTTGACTTGGGTTAAATTTGTCGCTGAGTAACCCTTTTAATCTGTCGTTTTATGATCTTGATAAATAAACGTATTCACTTTTGTAATTTTTGTCATAAGTAAAATTATTTGTAATTTCTTTAAAATTGTAGTTTGCTCAAAACACCGATTTGCAAGACTAAAAGGAGACTAACAATGAAGTAAACAATTTTACCATCAAATTTTGGTCTGTGATCAATCCATTTTTTAAAAGTCTCGTCCCATTTTTCGTCTACTTCTACAATATTAAATCTTATATATGTCTTTGTGATATAAGATTTTAAACATAGATTCAATATAATGAGATCAAGATTGACCAACTGGTCTTAGTCATTGGTATAGTGGAGCTGATCACGATTGAAGATCCAAAAGCAAATTATTAGAGAAAAACGTGTGGTATTTTATCACAATAGATATTTATATTTTTCAGTTAAAAGAAAACAGTTTTTTTAATTTATTTATTGTAGTTGAAAAAGCTAAGACGCGTGGGAAACATACAAACCACACAAAGTGGTGGTTTCACATTTCAATTCATACTGATTAACTATCATATGAATGCAAATAGTATAATTAAGAGAGTTAATCAAAGATCTTTTTCTATAAATAATTCTTAATTTCAATATAAGTGGAGATGGCAATTTATATTGTGGAATATAGTAAAGTACCATTTTCTAAATTTTAGGCGAACAACTTTTCAGATAGTGGAGCCATGCAGCCACAAATGTTTTCATACTATACTAGACCAGTAGAGAGTTTCTACGAGAGACCACAACAATTATTCTTTATTTATTCATTCCAACATTTTCTTTACAATTAAAATGTCATACACAACCACTAGAAATCAAATTTTTCTTTAATTATCTTTATTTCATATGTAAACTTTAGCCAGTAACAAAGGGGATATGCATCAACGGGTTACAGTGTTATATGACCAAATACGATGGATATACGCCAAAAAAAAGGCAAGAGTTTCTTTAAAAAAAATCTGCTAGACGTCGTCGTTGGGCGTTGACAAGATTTACTGATGAAAAAAAAAATCTGATCAAAAGGAAAACTAAAAAAGTGCCCACACGCAGGATCGAACTACGGACCTTCAGTTTACAAGACTGACGCTCTACCACTGAGCTATACGGGCATTTGTTCGATTCTTTCCGTTGGAATTATAAATAGAAGAACAAATAGTTTTTTTTTTGAAACTTAAGAGATCATATGGTGGTAAAGAGTTAAAAGAATAGTTTTTTTGATACTTAAAAGATCAGATAGAACCAATAGTTCCACAAGCAAATCAAATAAATGTGAAATCCATTCGATATTTTTTTAACCAGTGTACAAAATGTTTGAATGGATGATAGCTACTTGAATGCTGCATAGTTCCACAGGTTTGGTAACCACCGTCTGGTTCTTTCCTCTTGAGAGCACCACCAGGCATTTGATAGAGCTAGAAGATTGCATGCAAAAGGTTTCTTATACCTTTAAGGTTCATTATCGATCCAACTAATTCTGGCCCAAATTTGGTTTTTTTTTTCACTGGCCCGATCGATTCAAACGCGAGCAATCAATCCATATTAGTGATTCTGATGTGGTTGACCAACAAAAGAAGTGATTCTGATGTGTGACAATCCTAATTGCATTCTTCTATGATAAGGCTGATATATAACCAACTTTATAATGCGGTAAACGCTAATTAGTGGAATCAAACTCCGATAGAATAAACATTTAACTATTTCACCAAAGGTACTTCCTCATCCTAGTTGTGTTACATATTTTTTATGTATTGAAAGATGTAAAATATCGACCCAAATCCACCGGTCAAAAAATACATATCAATATTTTTACAATAAGGAATTTATCTTTATCTATTATGTAGTTATCTCTTTATAATCATATGCATATTGTAATATACTACGGCTGCTTCATCAACATATGCCACGCTAACACATGCCAGGGTTTGATGGTATCTTTTGTAGACAGAGTGAGCAAACTAATAATAATGTGGATAATGACAAGTTTCGTATTCTAAAACATTTTGGTCGAAATTCTATATATATATATATATCATTAACCGTTGAATTTTGGTCGAAATTTTAGATTTCCCAATATTATGATCATGCATTATTATAAATATACGTGATAGTTGCTATGTCTACAACATATTTTGTCTTGTGAAATATAAAACAACTATTACTACGTGAGTGTTTTCTTTGAGAAAAAAAACTACAACGTGAGTTTTGAATACAAGATTTCTAGCGTATCGAAATATACTTTTTTAATATGTAAATTAGAAAAGAATACTCATTAGAAAATCAGTTCAAAAGTAATACTTAGAAAAGGAGCTCGACTAGGAACATCACCAGTCCTCCTCCTCGGTGTAAGTTTAAAAGCTCTTTGTTTCTCCTAAGGTTTAACTTTTGTTGTTGTTCCCTTTGACTTGTGTTTCTTGCCTGATTTGTTGAATCTAATGTCAAAGATTTTGTGCTTTGCTGCTGTCCCTGAATGTGATTCTTCGTGTTTCATGTTACTCTGTACTTAGCTTCATTAGGTTTCACATGTTTTGTTCTCCTTGAGGTTATTAGCTAAACGGTTTGAAGACTTTTACACTGTTCTTGCTCTTGTTTCAGTGTTTGTTTCCATTCTTTTTATTTAGATGAGTTGGTTTTGACTTCTTACACATGTCTTCATGGTTGTGTGTTTCAGCTGAAGCTATTCTTCTTGGGTTCCAACATTATCTTGTCATGCTTGGCATAACAGTTCTCATTCCTACTGCTCTTGTTCCCCAGATCAGTAACTTTGTATGAAATGTTACCACATATGGACTAATGAGTGGAGAGTCCATTGGAAGATAACATAAGCTATTGTCTAGGAGAAGAAGTAAGCAATTCTAAAACATGGAAAAACTCTGCAATAATCAAAATTCAAAACTCAAAAATCAAATAAGAGTCAATTAATGAGTACTGTATATTTCATTTGTTATAATCTAAGATTTACCAAAGAACTCAAATCAGCATCACCAAGCAAGAAAATCGTATTAAGAGAGTGCATAGGTCAAAAATAAAATAGACATATTCTTGGGCTTGAAACTCACAGAACTGAAACTATGGGCCGTAGAAGAAAAATCAAAGGCATATTGTTCTGGCCTTATTAACGTGGGTCTAATGGGCCCATATTGTGCATGTTGATCACCAGCTACATATTGACCATATATATTTTCGAATATGAATAGCTCATCAAAATGTGTAAACAAAGATAATAGTTATAGGGACATATTATTGGGCTTGAAACTTACAGAACTAAAAAGCTAGGCCCTAGAGAAAAAGCGATGTTGTTATAGGCCTATTGGGCCCAGCGTAAGTTATTACATGAAACGATGTCGTTTCGCGTAGGGTTATACATCAGTTTCAGAGATTTATTCCCTCGCCGGCGAGCAGACACGACCAAAACGATATTCCGACGAGCTTCGTTCGATCATCAGAAGAACATAACGTAGGTCTTCTGCTCGATTTCCTTGTCTCTCTACTATCGAGTTTCGAAAAGGGTTTTGCTTAAGCTTTGTTTCATAGTATGCTAAGTAATGACATTAGCTAGATTGATTCTGGGAACATTAATCCTCTTCTGTTGATCATTGATTTGTCAGGAGCAGAACCTGTAATCTCCCTGTCTGAATTTGACTCCTCAGAGATGAAGAACATAATGTATCTTATCTATCTCCTGATCCATCTTCAGTTATGTTTTTTTTTTTGCTCAAGTCCTTCCTTTTATGAATCAAATTTTTGATGTGGATGTTTTGCAGAGTGAAGGCAAACGCAGGTGCGCTTACAAACTTCGAGGTGCTTGACTTGCTTAACTCAAGAGGTGCATCTAAGGATACTACAAGAGTTATAGTTTCTAGATCAGAGTACAAGGTCTCTCTCTTGTGACTTTAAGCCTTATAAGAGAGAGAGAGTTAGTGAAGCTAAAGTACTTTTGTTTGTTAACTCAGGTCTATGATTATTTGATGGAGACTGCTGCTTCCACTCAAACACGAGAGATGGTCACAAAGTTCTCTGACAAGTGCAAACATTTCAAACTTGCCAAAGCTGAGATTCTCAATATCATCAATCTCAGGCCTTCTTCTGATGTTGAATTGACGCCGGTTTGTGTTCTTCTTTTTACTAAATCTCACTATCATTGCGTTTAGCATTTGATGATTGCTGACTTTTGTAGATCTTAGAGAAGCCTGATGAACGAGAAATCGACATAGAGGGGATACTAGAGCTCGTGAATGAGTTGCTACCACCTCTTCCTACAGTTGAAACTCCTAAAGAAGACGAGCAAGAGGAAACAGATAACGCTGAACAATCCTAACATGGCAACTGCAGTTTGATTCTTAGGTTTATATCGTGACTTTATTTTCAGTTTGTAAAATCATAACTTTGAGACATTGTATGAAGTCTTTCAAGATACTTAACTTTATTCCCACTTGTTCATGTTTTGAATAGCATAAGAACCACACAAATATAGAGGAATATGTTCTTGACATCTTATTTAAAAACAAACTGTTATAATTCGGGTTTGACACCTTTAATATTGATGAAATAAATAAAGTTGGTGAACTTTGAAAGCATCTGCATGATCTATGCAATGCAAATGGTTCTTATATTTATAAGCAACCAAACACATGTTAGGAAATGTCTCTGCTACTTTGCAAGTCAATGATTAGGTACTAGCTTAAAACGAATAATGAGCCTCACAACAAAATGCTATTTACCAGAGAATGGATTCAAAGATGTTGTCGGAGTTATCAAAAACTAGACATGCAATTCTGCTTGCTTATCGGAAATATACAAGTCAACCAACTCCAACTAAGGTTGCCAAGCATGTGAATTTCATTGGCTAAAGAGTCTCTTCTAGAGGACATCTATAATAAGAAGGAGAAGTCGACTAAATTTTTGAAGATGAAGAAGATGGGATGTTGAGTCTTAATAGTGGGTATGTCCAAAGAGTAAAATGTCATTAAGTTATATGTCTTGCTATGTATTTTTTTGTTCATGATCTTTGTGTTGAATTATTGTTAATGTATATGTTTGTTAAATAAAACAGAAGTATGAAGGAAAGCAAATTAAAATGATAAAAAAAAAATTAAAATGATAAACACATAACATTTTCTAATCAACCGTCATTACACCATAGACGTAAAGCTTGTGATCTTTGTATACCATGTCATAAGCTGACTTATTTTTTGCATATAACTTCATAACATTTTCTAATCAATCACATAATTTAATAAATTTAATTTCTTCGGATATTAAAAAAAAAGAGTTGGCCACATAACTAACGGTTACCTCATCATCATTTCATATAACAATTCCCTCAATTGCAATTTGATAAAAAAAAATTAGATCATTAATTACAAAATTGTATAATTTGACAAGAGAAATTCATATAATCACAATGTGTATTTTTTGGACACAAACAAAAACTTTCAACAGAGTACATTTGATTAAGTTTGTGGTTTCACGTTATAGCCACTGACTCTCAATCTCCACTATCGTCTACGATACTATATGAGTTGTGCATTGGATTTGTCGACATTATTTTTTGAAACTGCATCTCAGGTTTGGTAAAGATTGTTTACTGTGTAAGTAGATATACAAAGACTATCCTATGGTGATATTTGGAAAACTGTAGAGATTCAAATGATCTACCTCCTAAAAAATTCTATAAGCTCATGAAGTGAAAGCTGAGAGAAGAATTTTAATGGAAAAAATAAAATTAAGCATATGTTGTCATTTCAAGACTATGTATCAAATAATCTTAAACAAGAAGGTTGAAGTTTGTCGTGCTAAGAAATTCAACAATATGTATTTGTGACTTGTGAATTATCTTTAGTTTATGTTATAATTAATTAATTGATCATTTTTTGTTTGTTTCACCAGAAGATTCAAAAATAATCAATTTACAGATGACTACATCAAGAAAAATATTAGTGAATGTCTTGAAAGTGAGCATGAGCTTCACAACGTAATGATTGTTAGGGTCGACTTTTTCAAAGGCATTTTTGACAAGTTGTCAAAAGCCAAACACACAACTTTGTTAGTTTATAATTTGACAAGAGCAATTCATATAGTTACACTATGTACTTTTTGGACACATGCAAAAACTTATAACTTTTCTAAGCTTTTAATGAATTTATGTATTTCATATTATTACAATATGGCTTATAAAGAATACATTTCAGAGTTAATTAAACTCTTCTAAAAATCATATATCTTACTATTTCTTCTAAACTTTTAATAAATTTATACTCAAAATCATGTATTTCATTGTAATCTAAATTTTAAATTGATTTCTTTCAAATATTTCAGAAAAAGAAAAATAATGTTAATTAACACAAAGTGTTTGGTTGTTTGCATAGGTTCAAACATAACAAATGGATAATGGAAAATATTATTGGTCTTTGTTTTGTTGCGGCTTGGGTAGATCATAGAGACGCCTGATGAATAGGAAATCAACATAGATGGATACTAGAGCTTGTGCAGGAGGTGCTACCGCCTCTTCCTACACTGGAAAATCATAAAGAAAACGAACAAGATGAAACAAAGAAATGGTGATCAATCCTAACATGGCAACTGCAGTTTTGACTTTTGAGTTGAAAACTTTATGCCACTTTGAGACATTATATGAAGTTTTCAAGATACATACTTTATTCCCACTTTTCATGATTTGAATAGCATACCACCTACACAAATTTAGTGGGATAAGTTCTTCACACCTTATTTTATATGCAATGCAAAAGTGTTCTTATATTTAGAAGCAACCAAAACACATGTTAAAAACAATGCCTCTGCTACTTTAGGTTTCTTCAACGTAGATCTCTCTCTAGCTACCATGGCTGATCTTGTTGTACCTTGAACCTAAACTTGTCTTTTTTTTTGCTATCAACTTATCTTTGAACTTAACTTCAAGGCCAATCAAATCTTTGAGAAATACGTCCAATTTCAATGTTCAGGCAAGGAATAGTAGCAGACCAAACAACTTAATACAGCATTACTGGAGCTATTTTTATGTATTGGAATATTCTGTAACACTTTTTTTATGTATTCACACACCACACTACATCGCCATCACCACAATGTTTCAGACTTAGAATCAAAACAAAGCTCAAAGTTCTCATAGTCCCAAAAGACAACACTATACCCACATTACCTAAAAAAACTAAAAGAACCAGAGAGTCCAAGAGTGATGGAGATGAAAACAGAGAAACAACAACATCTCTTTTTTTAAAACCTGCAAAACATGCTAGATGAACGAGTCAACCGAACTGTTAAACCACCACCTTGAAAACTAGTCTCAGCTGTGATCACATTCCGTTCATATGGCCTCCTACATCCAGGACAACGACCATCTCCATCGCAAATTGTCTTGTGGCAGAAAAGACAGATCCTGAACCCGCAAGGACATGGAAGGAAACAAGAATCCGTGAAGTCCAAGTCTTCATAGCAAATGGGACATGAAGAAGGAATCGCCTCGGTGCTAAAACGCTTGTCCAACTCCGGAAAACTAAGCTGCTTCGCCAGATTAGGTAACCCCTGAGGACGAAGGTTATCATCTTGCCTCCAAGCTCGATTACTCCTTTGCTTCCTTGATGCTGCATCTCCAACACTAGAAGTTGATTGTGCAATATTATCTTGCTCCTTGACTGACTCATGGAGGAGACTCCCTTGATCATTCTCCCCCTCATCAGCTTCTAATGCATCAGCAAGAGCTTCCCAATCATCTACACACCCGTCATCATCATCTGCATTGTCCTCTTCAGAGCTGCTACTACTACTACTACTACTAATACTCCTGCTACTTCTCCCACTGAAGTTAGTGCCTCCCATGGAGCTACTTGAAGGTGACTCCATAAAGCTCTCATGATGAACATTCCCACCGTCATTATCATCCTCTTCTCTACGCAACCCATCAGGCTTCTCCCTCCTCTCCTCCTTACACTCCTTATTGGTCACCGCAACTAATAGTAATAACCAAAAAGAAGATCAATATATCAACCAAGGCAACAACAAACAAAAGGGTTAAAGATTCAGCCTTTATTATCATACCTTGAGAAAGCCATTGCTCACGGCGGAGACCAAGCTTGTTCTGCTTCATCTTCGCCGACTTGTTGTTCTGAAAAAACGCAATGCGATTAAGAAAACCAATCAATGAATCGATTTCGTATAAAGATATCGAAACTTACCCTCTTCTTCTTAGCAGAAGCGTTGGTGATCGAATCTGAAATCATGGTTTCGATTGAAATTGAAGATTCTCAAAAACCCTAATTTCGATTGAGACGAAAGGTTAGATTTTTATTTTTGTTTGTTGATTAATTAAATCAAAGAGAGAGATTATATATAAACGATAATGGAAACTCTTTAAATGACCATATTACCCCTAATTTTGACATTAAATAGATGTGGTCTCCTATGTGTAAGTCGGTGAGATAAATTGTCTTATACTACCAATTAATTAAAGTTGTATATGTGAGATTTTGACATAATAATAATTTTAGATTGCTGGATTCTTTTTCCTGAATATTTTATGTTATTAGATTTCAAGCTTAGTTTGACTTTAAATTTAATGTAGACTTAAGTGAAATTTATTAGTTTATCTTTTGACATCAATAAAATTTAGTAGTTAGATATTAAAAAAAAATATTATCATGTATCTAAACAGATTATTTTTGTTGTCAAGAAATTAAAAAAAACATAATAAAATAAATATAAAAAAATTATTTATTGTTTGAATATAAAATTACCCAGAATTATCTTTATAACTTACATAGTTAGCTTCGTTCAATTAATCACACATAATTTAGTTTCCATAAACATATAATTATTTCATAAACATGTAATTATATTGAGTCAAATGTGATAAATGCACAGACAAATGGATTGCCATAAACAATAGACATATTCACAGTTTCACCAACATA
Source organism: Moricandia moricandioides (assembly GCA_905132885.1). Taxonomy (NCBI): domain Eukaryota; kingdom Viridiplantae; phylum Streptophyta; class Magnoliopsida; order Brassicales; family Brassicaceae; genus Moricandia; species Moricandia moricandioides. The sequence goes on from CAJHQQ010000395.1 coordinate 77,032, forward strand.
ACTTCCTTTGGAATACACATAATTTCTAATAAACCCAAGGAAAAGAGAAAGACATGGAGACCTTGTGGAGTTTGGTAATCATGATAATGATACTTATGGTGGTGGTGGTATTAAAACTGTTTACCGTTACAATGGTAGCATCCATGTATCTGGAACTGATTAGAGAAGACAATTATCTACTTAAAACCTTGAAATGTACCTACATTTATTCTTGATTGAAAAATTTGAAACCGTAAAATTCATACATTTTAATTAAATATGAAAAAGTGTCGAAGCTATAAAATTTGCATTTTCTTTTCCTTTTCAAAAAATAAATAATTATTTCACATAATCAAAACTACTCTTTATAAATTTCTTTTACTGCTACTCTTAAATGATTATTTTTATTCTTAAGAAATAAAAAAAATGAAAAACATAAGAAAATAAATATAAAAATAATTCTTTTATTGTTTGAATATAAAATTACCCAGAATTATCTTCATAACTTGCATAGTCAGCTTTGTTCAATCAATCACACATAATTCAGTTTCCATAAACATATATTTATATTAAGTCAAATGTAATAAATGCACATACAAATGGATTGCCATAACAGTATTCACAATTTCACCTATATATCTTCCATTGGAATACACATGATTTCTAATAAACCCAACGAAAAGAGAAAGACATGGAGAGCTTGTGGATTTTGGTGACCATGATGATGATAATGATGGCGGTGATGGTTTTAAGACTGCTTACCTTTACAATGGTTGTATCCATGTATGTTGAACTGATCATAGAAGGCGGCTATCTAGTTAAAACCTTGAAAATGACATTTTCTGATTATGCGTACCCACATTTACTCTTGATTGGGTTTATGTGTGTATTTATGTTTATGGCTCTCTATATATGGAAATTGGTAGAGTTTGTAATTTTTAAATACAAATTGATTGAGGTTACGGAGCCAGATAAATTAGATGCAAATGAAGGTGTATCAAAGCCTCTTCTTATGTAAACTCTTTTATAGAAAAATATAATAAGATCAAAAGCCTACAGCCAGATGCTTTCAAAATTTTATGCATAAAGATGATCAGATGAACAAACAGTATATGTGCGACATATCATTGTTTTTTTTTACTTTTTTTTTGGGATTAAAACTCGGGAATTTTGAAGTTATGAAAGTTATAAATGTCGTTTAGAAAATTGGAAATTTTTAAATAATAGGATTTGTAAAGTTTTAATATAGCGCGGGGAGTTTTGAAACTATAAGATTTATAAAGTTTAAATAAAACACGGGAAATTTTGAAACCATAAAATTTATATACTTTAAGTACAAATCACAAAGTGTCTAAGCTATAAAATTCATATTTGTTTTTTCTTTTTCAAATTAAAAATTATTTCACATAATCAAAAACAATTTTACCGATAAAAAATTATACTGCATGAATCAATTGATTATAAGGCATTAAGGAAATATGAATTTTACATATATTACAAAACAAATAAAGCCTCCTAAAAGATCTTACAAGGACGTGACACACGAGAGAATATTAACAAGGTTTTTTTGGTGAACAAATCTGCAAAAGTATTATAGGTTTCTTGCTACATTTTAATTATTTTGAGGAATAGGTTATTTTGTTTTTGTTTAAGTTTTGATTTACATGCGCATTTGTTTGTCAAGTTATTAACAGAAGATACAACGGGAGCTTGTGGACCTCATTGTGAATCATTTGCATATGCTCTTCCCATGTCTCTTCAGAATATGAGAAACTATGTATCCTCCAATGTTTCTCTCAAGTCCATATACACATCAAGTCCAGAGAGAACATGGAGATAAAGAAGTCATTCAAATTCATTCCAGTGGAGTTGAGAAGATTATTAAATAAATGCTTAATATTTAGTTGCCATAAATTTAATATATTATGCATAAAAATTTTAGAAGAATGAATTTCAAATTAACTTGACTTTAAATTTAATTTGTTACAATATTACTATCATTATTATAATCTTTTATTGGGTTGGTCTTAAATAAAACCGCAATAAAACCGTTCAAAATATATTTTATTAAAACATGATCATATCATATTCATAAATGTTTGGTAGCTAATTATTACTAATACATTACTATTTTATATTAATAACATTAAATTTTTATATTATTAATAAATGATTAAACACAAATATAATTACACAAAAACAAAAATATAAAAATTAATTAATTTTAAAAAATTTAAAACAAAATATATAACTTTTGAATCTAGTAATTTTTTAAAACAATACTCGTTGTGTACTGTGAGTGTTTGTCTTGTCTTGTCTAACATCTATGTATCCGGACCAAAAGTCAAGGAGATATATAGTGTTTAGCCTAAGTTTGTTACAATATAAATATAGAATTACTAATATATTGCCATAACAGGTTTGAAACAAATAAACATAATTGAGTTAATAATAAAAGTAAGCTCTCTATCTCTCTCTCTTTCTCTCTTCAATGTAAACTATTGATTGATTAGAGGCTAATAATCTTTCTTCCATGATTCCATCTATATATATATATATGTCTCTCTCAATTTATCACACAAACTCAAAAGTGGAATTTAAGATCATCATCATCAATGCCGAGTCACCATCCTCCCACACAGAATGTTTCTGTCCAAAACGAAAGATAAAAATCAGTATCTTACAGAGTTTGTTAAGGTCTGTCTTTATATGCACTTACGATAAACATCCATGAGTTGACTTTTGCTTCTTCTTTTTCTTTGTCTTCTCCTTTTGTTTAACCACAGGTTTGATCACTTCCTTGATGGCAGAATCAAACACTGCTTTCACGTTCTGCAAAACATCAAACTTTCAATGCTCTGTCTATCTGAAGAGAAAGAGTTGTATAGTATAGAGCATACCTGTTGAGTTTTTGAGCTGCATTCAATGTAGTATGTTGCACCAATTAGCTTACGCAGTTCCTCACCCTGTTACATTCGAATGTTTTTTCATACATATAATGAAGGAATCATATGGAGTCTACAGTATTGAGACCATACCTGTGCAGTAGTTACAGGAGATAGTCCAGGATGGTCAGCCAAATAATGCTTATCTTCACGGAGATCTAAGTCAATGTTGTAAGAATCAGAAGTGTGCAAATGTATCTGTTGGTCTAATGCTAATCAGTTTCTTACCTAATTTGGTACCAACAAGGACTAATGGAACTCCTGGGGCAAAGTGTTGGAGTTCAGGGATCCACTGACTCAACAAGAACAGTCATATAAACATTAGAAACGACTCTGATACTATGACATAAGAGTAAAAGATGAATCAAAATCAAACCTTTTTAAAAACATTCTCATAGCTAGCTCGGCTGACCAATGAGAAAGACAAGACGAAAACATCTGCTCCTCTGTAACTTAAAGGCCTTAATCTGTTATAGTCTTCTTGCCCTGCAAACAAAAACACACCCAGATACAATCTCAAATCAATCAAAGTACAAAGAAGTTGACATATGGATATGAGTGTTCATTACCAGCAGTGTCCCATAGTCCTAGATTAACAGTGGTGCCTTCAACTACAACGTTTGCACTAAAGTTGTCAAAAACCGTTGGTATGTAGTCCTGTTACAACAAGCTCATCAAAATCAATCCACAATTCGATTAGGCCAAATCAAACGAGATAACACGAATCTTATTTCATACACAACCCCTAGAATAAAGGAGCTAACTTTGAATACCTAGATAGATTCTAAGAACCTTTGAAGACAAGGGGAAGCTAAAATTCGAGAAACCCAGATAGATTTCCAGTTAGCTAAAATTCGAGAAACCCAGATAGATTTTCAGTAAACTGGAGATACACATGAGGAAAAGGAGCTCACTTTGAATACCTACATAGATTGTAAGAACATTTTAAGACAAGGGGAAGCTAAAATTTGAGAAACCCAGATAGATTTTCAGTAAATTGGAGATACACATGAGAAAAAGGAGCTAACTTTGAATACCTAGATAGATTGTAAGAACCTTTTAAGACAAGAGGAAGCTAAAATTTGAGAAACCCAGATAGATTTTCAGTGAATTGGAGATCCCCATGAGAGAAAAATTGAAACTTTGAAGTAAATCTGAGAAACCCAGATGAGATTCTTGATCAAAGTTTCAGACAGAGACAAGAGTTGTTAATTAACAAACTCACAGTAGGGAATTTGTTGCTGGTGTAGCAGATGAGCATACAGGTTTTACCAACGGCGCCATCACCAACAGTCACACATTTGATGAACTTAGAAGCACTTGAAGCCATTGAATCTCAACACACATACAAATCAAAACAATATACAAAAAGATAGAGAGATAAATAAAGTGGTTACTTAAAAAGAGGAGCAGAAAAATAACATAGAAGGTAGGGTTCGTTGCAAAACTTTATTGGCTTCTTTTTTTTTTTCTTTTCCTGTTTGCTCTTTTCAATATTTCCAAATTTTCAATTAAAAATATTATTATAATTTTGTTAAATGGTGTTTGTTGGCTTTGTTTTTGGATGTGAAGATAGAGGAAGGAGCGGGCGGTGACTTCATATGATCCATCTACCTAGCTTCTCCGTTTCCTAAATTCTTGCTTCATTTATTATTCTTAACGAGCAAACAGTGACAATTGAACTGATCACATTATATTGTAGGGGTGTACACCGATCCAATACTACTATACTTTTCATTATTTATGATTTTTTTGGATATCTGATTTTTCGATTTGATTTTCTTAAAAGATATAGAAGTTTGATTTTATGGACAACCGAAAAAATTAAGGAATATTTACGAATATTTACGGATACTTCATACACTTTATTCAATACGAGTAATTCTAAAAAAAACTATACAATTTTTTTTAAAATATCTTTTACACTATATAAAACAAAAATAAAATAATGAAATTACATGTTTCATAAAATTCAAAAATAATAAATTTTCTTATAAAACAATTTTTTAAGAAAACTTTAGTTTTTACGAAGATTCTATATTCTTTTCTTAATTTAAATTCTTATATGTATTTTGAAAAAAAAATTATATGTTAACATAATAAACATATGAGATTATACATACTTAATTATATATATACAACTATTTGCATAATAGACTGAGTTGAGTGGATATCCGTCTCTAACTTTTTAATTTGTGATTTTTTCGTTTTTATTGAATATTGATTAGTATTTGCTTTGATTTGAATACTTATGGATATCCATAATTTTTGAATCGAATCGCGAATAATAAATCGAATCAAATTTAACAGATTAAATGTCCAACACTAATTATATAAGTACGGGTTCATTTTAACATGTACTGTCTAATACATGTTTTTTTTCTGTTCAAAACATGTATTGTCTAATACATGTTTTGCTATTTTTGTTTTGATCTCTTGATTTTTAAAAATAGTATAGAGCATAACCTACGATGGGTTTACATAAATTATGTCGGGATATTTATCATATAAATAAATTTGGCTAGAAGAAATTATGTAGAAACCACCATTTCAACAGATATTTTCTGAGCAAGAAGTAGTAAATTATAATTTATATAATAAAAGTAGATTAAGAAGAACAGAAAAACACAAATAATACTTGTGTAAGCATGTTTTTATAATCAAATATCATCACTTCAACTATAAAAATATTTTAAATTATCTAAACGAGAATGATGTTTAAAATGAAACTAATATTATATGTAATTGTTTTGGATTTTTAGGGATTAGAAGCTTTGATATAAAACTTTTTTTGACAAAAAAAATGATATAAAAAATCTAGTTTCTATAGTTTATAATTTTATTCTAAGGTTTTTTAATTTATTATATTGATATAAAATGGCCGCATTTTTCAGAAACTTATCATGGGATTTACAATAATGTTAGAAATTGACCAACAAGAGTTTCGTTGGCAACAACCAGCAACAAAATTTGTGTGAGGATACCTACCAAAAGCGTAGATAAATGATTAACAAAGTCATATATAATAGTACTATATTTTATAAGATATTTTTTTTTATTGGAGTAATACCTACGACTATATCGAGGCAACCACCATAAATATGAAAATTCAAAAGTAGAGGTGTTCACAAGGAGAGGACCACCGTGCTTATTGCTCTCTAGTCTAAAAGTGTATTATTTTACAAGTTATCCCCACCCAACACCTCCAAATTAAGATCTATAATTAAATAAGAAAGTAGCTATCTAGTAATACAATCAAATGATAAAACATGGAATAAATGAAAGGAACTAATTATCAATATTAGACTACAAAATGTAATATACATATATACATTTTTATATTGAAAATACATCCAATTAATCATGCAATTCTAGAAATCACATGATTCAGAACATAGTCGTATTACTAATTAAAGTGTTTTATGCTAAATTTTAAATTAATATGTCCTGCTGGTGTAAGGATAACGTCACTAAAGAAACATTTTGATTTGAAGTTAAAACGTGGAGCGGGCCGATAAACTCAACATGGGCCGAATTTGACCATCAAACTTGTCTTGATCAGGGCTGCCCGAAATGTACTATCGAGCCCAGGTTTGAGATTTGTTCCAAAATCTTGTATAGTTTTATCATGTGATTTAAAAAGCCCACTAAACCGTCACACCTATAGACGATTAATATCAAGTTATAAAAAAGATTAATTTTCACGTTTACGTATTCGTCTGTTTTCCTAATGATTTATTAAATATTTTCTTGTTTTATATTATCGTTTCTAATTCGTTTTTGTTTCAAAAATTTAATCTAAATTTTGATAATTAATATATATGATTATGTACATATATATATTTGGAATAGCATAAGTTTAAAATCAGTCGAACCCGGCGGCGAATTAATTAATAAATGATGCAATCTATGATAAACACTGTAAAATTAATGAAATTACAAAATTAACTGCCACTGATTTTTCGAATTAAAAAGAGATTTGAAAGAATTAAAAAGCTAACGTATTATTAATTGTTTAAAATCATATAGATTAACTTAAACATTACTTCTCCACATATGCTGTACAGCTAATTACATCATCATAAAACGTATTAGAAAAATCGATGATAATAAATAAATAATTGAGAGTTGATCGTATTTTTAATTATCACAAAAATAACAAAAAAAAGAAACAAAACGTAAACAGTCAACCAATTTTGACAGCTTTTTCCAAACGCAAACGCGTTTCTCACACGCGCCCACTAACTCTCCAATCTCTCTTTACACGGCGTCAACGCAGACGCAGAAGTCGCCGGAGCTTTACCTGACTGTACCGGAACGGCAGCGTATCGAGTGGAGAAGCTTCTGAACCCTCCTAACCCCACGTACTCGTCGTCGTCGTCGTCGTCGTCGAAGTTCAGAGAGTAACTCATCGGATCGTACTGAAACTTCTCGCTCGCGTCCCAATCGCGACCGCGGCGGGGATCGCGGTTGAATCGCCGTATGAACGTCTTCCAACGTGGACCAGCTACGATCTCCGACCACTCACGGATCTTGAGAGCCGCTCGTTTCCACCACCGTGGCTCGTCGGGGCTGTGATTATTATCGTCGACGGTTCGGATTCGTCCCCAGACGGCGGGGGAGCTTCTTGATCGGAAGGTGGGGAAACAGGAGCAGCAACGTGGATCGTATCGGGTTTCTGGATCCTGGGCCGGGTCAGAATGCACAACGTCCATGGCCCAAAGATAGAGAGAGGTTTTGGTCAAAAATGGTGGAAACTGAAACGGAAGCTCAACGAACACATATTGGCATCATATAAATACTTTCTAATCTAAACATTTTTCAAAGATGATACAACTTTCATATTAATTGTCATTTTAGAATTTTTTTTGTTATATATATTAATTATCATATAGTATATACTTTCTAATCTAAACATTTAATACAACTTTTTATATTAATTATCATTTTTGAGAATTTTTTATTACAAAATAAATATCAATGTAAAATTTATTAACTTTATATTGTAATTTATTGTTCTATTGATTGAAATATAATTTAGTATATAAGTAATTGTGATTTTATATAAAAGATATGTAAAATTATTTATTTTTTAATCCCTGTGTATAATGATAGAGAAGGAATATACATTAATATAATTTTTTTTAGAAATAATGTTTATAGAAATCATTGAAACGTTACTTCAATATTTGTTAGCATTTAAAAAGTCAATGCTTCTTTCTCAATTAAATAACAAGTGTGTGATGTGTCACACCAATCGCTGAATCATGTCTAGCAATAATTTCAAATTATTAATTTGTACAATTACATTTATAAGGATTTATGCAACAAATCTACAATAATCAGCATCGGAATATTTGAAATAATATGTACGACGTATGATTAGATTCCAAATTTTAAAATATGAATTAAAAACGGTCCTACTTGCGAGTTACAATTAATACAAAAAAACAGTCAATACTTACAAGAAGAAGCAATTAGGACAACACATGACACCACAGTCCTCAATAACTGAATTTTTATATTCATTTTTCGGATTTTCTAACAATATTTTGAAATATAAGTATTTCTTGCTCTTAGAATAATGAGAAAAATAAAAAGAAATTGTCAAAAATAACATAAGTTAAGTACCATTTTATAAAAATATACATTATCAAAAATATATTAATATTTAGGTTTATATTTATTGATTATTATTTAAGGTTTAGTGTTAAAGGGGTGGAGATAAATTTCTAATTTTTTTATAAATATTTTAGAAAATTAACTAAATCTATTTTCATCAAAAAAGTTAATATATTTTTACAAATAATAATTCATTAAAGGTAAATTTGCAAAGTGATATTAAATTTAGGGTATAAATGAAATTTTCTCAAAAATAAATGGGTCATACAAAAAAAAAAGAATATTCATAAAAGGTAAACGAATACAAATGATAATCTGTGATTTTGACAATCAAGCAATGAACCGCACGATAATCCAACCTTCCATCCAATAATCAAACTCCATATACTCTTATGTCCTGATGCCTATATAATAATAATAATAATAATAAATTATAGCATGCTAGAAAACAGAAATATGTAGAAGAATACAACCCAAAAGAAGAAAGAAAACCAAAACTACCATAGGATGTTTAGGAGGAATATATACATAAAAGTCTATAAAAAACATTGTATTGGAGATATGAACAATTTAAGCTTACGCTTAGACCCGTCTCGTTTTTCGAGTTGTTCTTTCATAATCCTAACATCTCTTCATTATTTTTGGTGTAACGTATTCATCCTAATTTTTCCTAGAACATTTCGTTTAAGGATTCTCAAATATATATTTGAGAATCCTTAATATATATATTAGTATTCAATTATGTGATTTTTAATTTTATGAAAAACTCAATCCAAAATACTGAAATTATCTTAGTAGAAAATTTTTAAATTAAATTTTTCATAAAATTAAAAACTATATAATTAAATATTAATATAAATATATAAACATATATATGTATTTTAAAAATTCCGAAACTAAAAATTCTCATTGGGAATGTTCTTAATAGTTTACCAAAAGTCAAATTGTCCAGCTGGATTATCTCCAAAATGATCATTGGCATCTGGATTCACCCTTCCATATTGTTTCGTATAAGTTCTATTTGATCGGGTCGACCACGAATAAATACTTTATCTTCTCTATTAAAAGAGAAGTACAACTTTTATCTACCATAAAAAGTTATATTGGTCCATTTCAACAATTACATCTATTTGATTATTACATTAATCTATTCAAAATAAAACATTTCAAATATTTTTAATAATTATTAGGATATTATTAATAATCAATTATAATAAAATCTGTTATAGAAAATCTAACAAGATCTTACTAAGATTTTTAAATATTTTTAAATGAATTCATTTATTAATTTAGTAATTAGTAATATAATTTTATTATAAATAAAAATAAAATAAAATTTTATTATATAAGTAAATTCTATGCTATTTTTAGAGATTTTGTAAGTATAATCTATATATTATATTAAATTGGAATTAATATATGAATAAAATATGAAAAATTATTGAATTGATACATTAACATATTTTTCAAAAATTACAATTAATAAAATGAAAAATTACCCGCACGGATGTGCGGGTCAAAATCTAGTTATGGAATTACAATGTAATTGGAATGATGATAATATATGATAAAATATTTTTTTTACTATTAGAGTAAAATCTACAAATAAAATACTCTTTCAATTTAGATAAATACAAACGATTTTGGTAGAGTTAGATATCATATGGTATTTGTGCGCAAAAAAATAGATGTTGTGGTTAGACGTTACCGAAAAAATAGATGCTATAATAATAACCAAAGCTATAAAATTTAACTATACCAAAATTCGTATTATTATTCTAGAAGATTCAAAGAAATACAATGTTTGATTAATGCGTATAACTTAAGTAAGATCCAACAAAGACATAGGATTCTCCACATGGTCCGGGACGCTAAAGATACGAACCTTCTTTTGATATGTTACTTCTCCCCTGAGGGTGTTTTCCAATTCAACTCTTCTAATCTTCTTTTGCTTCGGATCATAATAATCTGCGTATAATGTATTAGCACAATCCAACCTCTTCGGCATTATCACAATCTCACCATTAAGAGTGACACCAGCTATACGAGTTCTATGTCCTAAACTCTTTATTAGAGAAGAAGACATGAACAATGTAATCTTACACCATTCTTGATCTTCAAAAACCAACATCTCTGCACTGTGGTCGCTATAACATATGCACCCTAACTTCCCTTTGTAGTTAACCAAAGTCAAACTCCTAGACTGATCCGGTAGCTCTACGTAATCAAATCTCTCTAACCTAACGTCGAAGCTCAACAACTTAATCTGAGAAGGATTAGGTTTTGGAATGTTCCCATACCTTTCTATATTTGCTATGAAATAGATTTTTCCGTTGATGCAAACCCTAGTGGTCATTGCTGGAGATAAGAATGTTCCAAAGCCTTGAATGTTCCTCCACTGTTTCTTTGGATCTCCCAATGTAAAAACTTGATAAGAGTCTTCAATGGTTTGTGATCCTCTAATCATGCAAACCACTTTGTAATGATTCTCAACCGGATCATAACCAAAGAACCCGTCTATAAAGCTTGCGGGTATCTCTGACCTAATCTTTGGTAATAAAAGGGATTCTCTCGTCGTAGTATTGTGTATTAAAAACTCACTTGAGCTTGTTAAACAACAGATGAATCCACGGATATATTGATACATAACTTTGCAGTTTAATACACGGACCAATGCGTGACCGTCTTGTTCCGCAGGTACTGATTCTTTGTTTGTGCTTAGAGGGTAACTAGACAAAGAGATCACCGAAGATACAGACAACCTACGGTCCAAGATAACGAGTAGACGTGGCTTAGCTAAAGACCATGTCATGATCGAGTTGGTGATAAGAGAAGACCATTGCTTAGAGACACATTGGAACCTCACAAGTGATTTCACAGGGAGTTTCGAGAGTATCTTCTCGGTTAGATCAAAAGGGATGTAGATAACGTCTGACTTCTTTTCTATCTGGCTGTGATGTTTTCGTTTTCTAGATAGTGAGCTCTTCTTCTTCTCTTGGCTCTTCATGGTGTCAGGTTTGTCTTTTGTGGATCTTAAACGAGGAGAATACAATATATATATATAAAGAGAAAACAAAACCTATTACCACTAGGTTTATGACTTTCCTTTTTTACAAAATATTGTTGAACTACATGACTTATCCTTTTTTATTTGTTATAAGGAAAATTAACAAAAGAGTTTACAAGCAGTATAATTTTATGACCTTTTAGAAATTAAAAAGTCAATCCACAGAAGAGGAAAATCATTGAACCAACAAACAATGAGAAATTTTCGAATGTACTTATTATCATTTCAAATCCTAAATAATTTATAAATATATAAAGAAACTAAAGGCTTGGAATGAAATTTTAGGTTTAACTGCAAATTATTTTGTTAGAGTAAGATTAAGGGGGTTCTTAGCGGTGGGGTCCACCAAAACCTTTAAGAATCTACCTCTTAAAATTCTTATTAATTAAGAGTTGTTCTTAAAAGGTTTTTGTACTGTTCGTAGATCCCATTGACATGTGGCGGCCCGCGATTGTTTTTTTTAATTGTTTTTTTTTAAAAAAAAATAAAAAAAATAAGAACCTCTAAAAAATTCTTAGGGTTAGACATGATCTTAATGTGCTTGAAATTAAATATTCTCTTTATGATAATATGTATTTATGTTTGAGAAAAAAAAAAGAATAAGGAAGAAGGTGTGAATGTGAGAGCGAAGAGCCGGATGTCTCTCAGGCATGGGGTACGAGCGCAGTCAACGGCTTTCCTGGATCATATATTAAACACGTGTTACTCATTTGTTAGTCTACCCAGCTTCTACTGACTCATAAACTTTGCTATTAAACTCACAAATTTTCATGTTGTTGATAAAAAGTAAACAGAAAATAATCCAAATACTAGGAAAAATCAAAAAAGGAGTTGTTTCATCAATCAAACCTAACGTAACCTATCACATATCAGAAACAAGAGTGACAAGACTCTAAAGAAATATATTTATATAGATAAAGAAGAAAAATAATATTAATCATATTTTTTTCTAGAAATCTATTAGATATTTGAATTTTTTTTATAATCAGACAAGAATTCTTCGAGATACATAGCAACATGACGGACATTAAGACTGCCCGGACGATCGTCGGAATCATCGGTAAGTCCTCAAATTTTAACCAAACATACAAATTATGTCAATCAACAAAACAAAAAGTTGCTAATCAATGTGAATTCTTTTTTTTTGGTTATGTTAAGGAAACGTGATCGCCTTCGGTGTGTTCTCCGCTCCAATGTAAGATACATAACATATTCAGATATGATTATCGGCATAGCCAAATGAAACATTGGCTTACGACTTCCAAAATTTTCCAAAAATTTTGTAATAGAAAAGGCTACTAAATTTATTTTTAAAAAAAAAGTAAAAAATTTTTACTAAATTATTTAGGACCATCTTAATCTGACCGCCCCTGAACATATTATATGTTAATGTATGTATATATGTTCAATCATGCAGACCAACGATGGTGAAGATATGGAAGATGAAATCGGTGGCAGAGTTTAAGCCAGATCCATACGTAGCTACAGTTTTAAACTGCATGATGTGGATCTTCTACGGACTTCCTTTTGTTCAACCTGATAATATCCTCGTCATCACCAATAATGGAGCTGGTCTTGTCTTGGAACTCGCGTATGTCATCATCTACTTCACCTTTACTACTTCGCCTGTCCGCGTAAGTTTCTAATCCACCATTATGATTAGAACATGCATGCATGCACGATAATACAAATTTTGTTCTTTTTTGTAACCATGGCCGAATCCGAGATATATGAGGCTATAAATATTCTTAGGTTAATCTTAATAAAAAAAAAATTGATGATTCATTCAAAGGTCATGCATATATAAAAAATTTTAAAATTTTGGAGTCGAATGATTCATCCGGCTATATCCAGAATCGATTTTAATTGTAGCTATGAAAAAATCTCTAGAAATATGGTTTATGAAATGGGTATTTGATGAAATTTTATTTTATATGAACAGAAAAAGATCTCAATAGCTATGGTGATTGAGGTGATATTCATGGCTGTGGTGGTCTTCTGCACATTGTATTTTTTGCATACAACAAAGAAGAGATCTATGCTTGTTGGGATCTTATGCATTATTTTCAATGTTATCATGTATGTTTCTCCTTTAACCGCCATGGTATGCTATTCTTCTTTTCTCATTTCTATATCATTGTTTTGTAGTTCTTGTTGTCTTGTGAACTAATGTGTTTCATTAATGTGAAACAGAGGCAAGTGATAAAGACAAAGAGTGTGAAATACATGCCGTTCTCCCTGTCTTTAGCCAACTTCATGAACGGAGCCATTTGGATCGCTTATTCATGTCTTAAATTTGACCTCTACATTTTGGTAAACTTCCATTTTAACCTCAGTAAATGTTCAACCCAATCGATATATCGTTTTATATTTACTAAAAAACCGGTGATATGTTGATTTGTTTCATGAAAACAGATCCCAAATATTCTTGGATGCCTATCAGGAACTATACAATTTATATTATACGCAATGTACTATAAAACAACTAACTGGAATAACGATGATGAAGATAAAGAAAAGAGCAATTCGAATGATGAAGTCGAGCTTTCCCAAGCTTGAAAATTGCAGGCTAAGGATTGGACTTTCACTTTTTTTTTCTGTTTTACAAGAAGTACCATCATCGAGTGGTGAGACCAGCTTCATCGTTAGGTTAGACTCGGGGAAATGTCAACGAAAAGAGAAAAAAAATGAAGAAAAGGAACCCTTGAAGCTAAAAGTTTCTTGAGTAGGAAGAAAAATAAGGGTATCACTTCTTTTTGGTTGAAGTTGAAATGAATATAACTTTAACAAGTTGAATCTTATGTAATTTTTCTTAACATTTTTCTTTAAAAAAAAAACCGTCTATTAGGGTTTGATGTTTAAGATCAGAGTAATAAATAAACAGGGGTTCTCTTGTTTTAGGTTTGTTTTTGGTTCTGGCCGGTTAAGGATCCTTGAACCTGAAATCAAATAGTATATTTCCTCACCAACTCTAGTATTTTAGGAGCCTGTGACCGAAATTGCTGGCTCTGGCCTTCTACTGCATAGAGAGCTTATTAGGCTGCTTGCTTCTTTTTTTTTTTTCTCTTTTTGTGCACGAGCTTGTCAGGCTGCTAAAATCATCGCTACATCTGTTTTAAACTGATTCAAAAACAACTTAAATTTTTCGATCGATTATCCCAAACAAAAAGAAATGCTCGTAAGATGAAAAAAAGAATGTGACGATGGAAAAAAGAAAGAGTTGTGACAAAAAGAGATAAAGGATAATGGTTAAGATTCAAAGGCGAATACTTTCCAATCCCAAAATAATGATGCAGATAAATATTTTTAAAAAGTTGAAATATTTTATCGTTTATTTTATTAATTATTATAATTGTAGAGTTTTATTGGTTTTCTTCTATATATAGATTTTAGTCATATTTATGTATATTATTTGATTGATAAAATTGAAAAAAATTGTTCTATTTTATTCAAAGATCCAAATACTAAAAACGAATAACCTTGTGATTATCCTAGTTTTTCATATATTCTAAGCTTCTGCTACATCAGTTTATGAATTCATTTTTGACAAAATTTTGTTGAATTACATGACTTTTGTTTGTCAACTGATCACGTGAATTTTCCTTTACTATTGGTTACAATCCGTAGGAAAAAAAAATCATTGAACCAACAAACAATGAGACTTTCAAGTGTACATGTTTGCCAAGAGATATTCGAGTGTAATATTATATTTTAAATTCAAAACAAAAAGTTATAAATATAAACAAGGCTTGGAATGAATTTTAGGTTTAAAGTAAATTTTAGTGCTTATAATTGGAAATTTGAAAAGACTAGTAAAATATGACAAAATCGCAACTGATTTCATTAATGATATAGTCATATATAACACATGTTGTGTTGACAAGGTTTAACAAAGTTACAAATTGGAAATGAAAGAAAAAATGGTCAGTGGCAACATAATACTATATTATAATATGTATATTTGTAAATGTGATTGAGAAAAGAGAAGGAGAAAAAGGGTGTGAATACGAATGAAGAGCCGGATGTTTCTCATGCATGGGGTTTGAGCGGGGTCAACGGCTTTCCTGGTTCATATATTAAACACGTGTTACGCATTTGTTACTCTACCCACATTCTACTGACTCACAAACTTTGCTATTAAACTCTCAAATTTTCCTTTTGTTGATGAAACATAAACCAAAAATAATTAATCCAAATACTAGGAAAACAAAAAAGAGCTGTTTTATCAATCAAACGCAACTTATCATCACATATCATAAACAAACAAAAAGACAAGACTCTAAGGAAATATATATTTTTATATATATAAAGAAGAAAGAAAATTGGATCAATTAATCTAATATTCGTTTTTTTTCCTCTAACGATCTTTGAGAAAATTTCTAAAAAGACAAGAACTCGTCGAGATACATGGCGGACGCCAACACTGCCCGGACGATCGTCGGAATCATCGGTAAGTCTTCAAAATTTAACCAAAACATACACATTAGGTCAATCAACAAAACAAAACAAAACGTTGCTAATCAATGAACATTTTTGTTTGGTTATGTTAAGGAAACGTGATTGCCTTTGGCTTGTTCTCATCTCCAATGTAAGATACATACAACACATTAATTATATGTTTTGTTGTTTTCAAATGATCATGTATGTATATGTTGAATTATATGCAGACCAACGATGGTGCAGATATGGAAGATGAAATCAGTATCTGAGTTTAAGCCAGATCCGTACGTAGCTACGGTTTTAAACTGCATGATGTGGACCTTCTACGGACTTCCTTTTGTCCAACCCGATAGTCTCCTCGTCCTTACCATTAATGGAGCTGGTCTTGTCATGGAACTTGTTTATGTCATCATTTTCTTCATCTTCGCTACCTCGCCTGTTCGCGTATGCTTCTTATCCCCCAATACTAACATGCATGCACGATAACACATATCCTTTTACAGAATTGGAGATATAGGAAGCCATAAATATTTTTAGTTTAATCTTAGTTAAATAAAACTGATAGTTTGGTGGTCATGCATGTATAATATTTTTTCAAAATTTGGAACTAAAACGAATGTTTCAACCAGTTCTGGTTGTGGTTGTGTTCATAACCGATTTTGTTCTTAACTACCAAAAATCTCTAGAAAGATTGGAGATGGTTTAGGATATGCTTATGTGATGAAATATTGTTTTATATTACAGAAAAGGATCACAATAGCTATGGTGATTGAGGTGATATTCATGGCGGTGGTGGTCTTCTGCACATTGTATTTTTTGCATACAACAAAACAGAGATCTATGCTTGTTGGGATCTTATGCATTATTTTCAATGTTATCATGTATGCTTCTCCTTTAACCGTCATGGTATGCTATTTTTCTTTCTCATATCTCTATCAATGTTTTTTTTTTATTTCATGTTGTCTTGAGAACTAATGTGTTTAACTAATGTGGAACAGGCACTTGTGATAAAGACAAAGAGCGTGAAGTACATGCCGTTCTTCTTGTCATTAGCCAACTTCATGAACGGAGCCATTTGGATCGTTTATGCTTGTCTTAAATTTGACCTCTTTATTTTGGTAAACTCACCTCTTTAATATTCAACTCAGTTGATATTTCCTTTTATTTTGTTTATTAAAAAGGGCTAATATATTGATATGTTTCATGAAAACAGATCCCAAATGTTCTCGGATGCCTATCAGGAACTATACAATTCATATTATATGCAATGTACTATAAAACAACTAACTGGAAAGACGATGATGAAGATAAAGAAAAACACAATTTGAATGCTGAAATCGAGCTTTCCCAAGCTTGACAATTGCAGCTATGGATTGCACTTTTCCATTTTTTTCTTCTGTTTTACAAGAAGTACCATCATCGAGTGGTGTGACCAGCTTGGTCGTTAGGTTTAGTATCAGAAGAAATGCCAACGAAAATACAAAAAAAAAATGAAGAAGAGGAACCCTTGATGTTAAACGTTTCTTGATTAGGAAGAAAGAAAGGGGTTTCACTTTTTTGGGTTGAAAATTGAAATGGTTATATTTTTGACAAGTTGAATCTTATGTAATTTTTGTTACATTATTAGATTATTTTATAACTTTTTTTTTGAAAAAACTCGTCAATTACAGTTTGATGTTTAAGATCATAGTAATAAATAAACAGAGGTTCTCTTGTTTTAGGTTTGTTTTTGGTTCTGGCCGGTTAAGGATCCTTTAAGCTAAAACCAAATAGTATATTTTCTCACCAAGTCTAGTATTTTAGGAGCCTGAGATAGAAATGCTCTGGTCTTCTACTACACTACACAGAGAGCTTGTCAGTATGCTTGCTTCCATTTGGTTTAAACTGATTCAAGAACGGCTTTTGAGATCGAATATTCCAAACAAAAAGAAATGCTTGTAAGTTGTAAGTTTTAAGAAGAAAAAAGAAAGAGTTGTGACGATGGATTTTGAAAGATTCATATGGTAATGACATAAAAAAAAATAAAAAAATAGGAGTGGGTGGATTGCTTTGTGCTTTAAACAAAGAGCAAAAGGCAAAACAAAGCTTTATCAATTATGCTTTACTTTTGAATCATCTTCGTCTTGGTGTATATTCTTTATGTGTTTTTCTTAGACTACCTTTTACTTTTGTGCTGATTTTTATTGTAGAAGTGGCTTATGTTTTTGGTTTGTAGTATATATCAAAAGAATTAATACTTGTGCTATTACATTTATTGAATAAATTTTTTGTGATCATTTAATTTTTTTTACAGAATTGAAAAATGCATATTGTATGTGTGTATTTTATCTAGTATGCTGGTATACTACTTTAACAATATGGAATCTTTATGGATAGTAAAAAGAGCAAAAAAAATCATCAAACACATGCACAAAACGTAAACATCTTATGATTGCGTCATACCTCAAATTAACTAGAGCAGGCAGGGATAGAATATCCAGGTAATTGAAAATATTTGTGATTCGATCTGTTTCATCTGAATAATTAATTATCCGATTTGATTTGATCCGTAACCATTCGCATATTCGGTGTCTCGGATATCCGAAATTTTTTAAAGTTTTTAATCAAATATCCGATTTGATCTGTAAAAATAAAATAAAAATTTTAAAATAAATAAAAACTCAAATAATATAAAATAGTAATATTCAAACCAAAACAGATAACAAATCAAATCAAAATTTACGGATATATTGGACAGCCCTACAAGTAACATCTCTACATGCGTCACACTAGATTACCAAGTTGTAATACGTGGTGAAACCTTATTGGTTAACAACATCTGTGTGTAGATGCACATATACAATCGTCACAGAGGATCACTGAGTGGTTTAATTCTCCACGAAGAAACAGAAAAGTGGGTCCCGTTCACCTTTTTCATCTCCCCGGGAAAACAAATATAAAAACAGAGTTAAAGTTTCTTTTTTTCTTCTCTTCACTTTATCACTGCACACACACAGAAGCTCTTCAAATCAATTGTCGCCGGGGAGATTCGAACCGGTGATCTCCTGTCCACCATGAAGCGAACTACCTCATCAAACTCAGAACCACATAGCTACATAGAATCTCCTCTTCGATTCCATTCCCCTCTCTCAGAGGCTGGAGATCCTCCGGAGAGCCGTTATGTCTCTCCGGAGGCATCTCCTTTCAAACTAGAACACCCGAAAACATTGTAACTAACACCAAGTTTCCTCCTCTTCCGCCTCCTCCTCCTCAGTTTCCTCCTCCAAGACCAGCTCAGATGAATCTTTCATCTGATAAGTCCCCGTCGTCTATGGTGGTGCTCAATCGCTGGGCGAGAGAGGAACCTCCAGAGAGTACTACGACGGGGAAGGATGGAGAATCGGCGATGATGACGTTGAATAACACAAGAAGAGACGAATCGGTGGCTATGGCTGCGCTATGGTTTAGAGTGAGTGAAGTAGTTTTGTGTTTGGTATCGTTTTCAATTATGGCGGCTGATAAGACTCGGGGATGGAGTGGTGATTCGTATGATCGTTACAAAGAGTACAGGTCACGTCATCTCTCTTCTTCTTCTTTACATCTTTTTAGGGTTTATAGTTGAAACTAGCAAGAGAAGCTTGTCCTGTGAACTGAGTGAAACTAGGCCTGCGGTTATTAGCTGAACCTAACCTGCCGAACCGAAGCGGAAATTTTGATTTTTCGGTTCAGTTCGGTTATGAGGTTTGGTTTGATTTGATAATTTTAAAAAAATTCAGATTAGTTAGTTTGGTTTTCTAAGAATATAGAAACTATATTTATCTTAACCAAAATTCTGAATTAAACTAACCAAACTTTACCAAAAATTTAAATTTAACCTATTGAAACCAAAATTCAACCGAATCGAAATTTAATCGATAACTAACCTAAGCCGATTTTTTATTCAATTTGGCAAGATTCGACTGAACCGAACTAATCAACCTCAAAAAGCCGAAGTAACCGAATTAACATGCCTAATTAAAACACTGATTTTAAGTCTCCAATTTTTTTCGAGTTAATATATACTCCATCTGTTTCATTATAAGTGTCATTTTAGCTTTAAGCACACGGATTAAGAAAATAATTAATTTTACATATTTTCTATATAACAACACAATTATCTATACACCTAATCATATTTCAACCAATATAAAAATAAACTGCAACATAAAATTAATAAATTTTGCATCGAAAGTCGAAAACGACAGTTATTTTGTAACAAAAAAACTCTAAAACGACACTTAATATTAAACGGAGGGAGTATAAACAAACATTTTAATATATTTTTAAATTGTTTAAAGTTTTAAAATCTTAGGTTGACCGTGCTAACAACATGAACTTTTGCAGATATTGTTTGGTTGTGAACGTTATAGCATTCATATACTCTGCATTTCAAGTTTGCGACTCTGCTTGCTACATCGCTAAAGAGACTTACATGTTAAATTGTGGGTTTCACTACATCTTCGTCTTCTCCATGGATCAAGTGAGTTTCTTTAACGTTTTGCATTTGTAATAAAAACATACTGATTCTGAATCTCTGATGATCTTTGTTTTCTAGCTTCTTGCGTATCTTCTTATGTCGGCTTCCTCATGCGCTGCTACTCGAGTTGATGATTGGATATCTAACTGGGGCAAAGATGAGTTCACACAAATGGCAACCGCCTCCATCGCGGTTTCTTTTGTAGCGTTTGGTGCGTTTGCGGTTAGCGCTTTGATTTCTTCTTACAGACTCTTCACTCATGCTTCTTCCTCTTAGTTACATCCTTTTCTGTGAAGCCTGAGACCAAATATGGCTCTTGTCTTTGTGTAGTCTCTCTTATAGCTTAGAAACCAATGATTCTTGCTACTCTCTATATGTGATAGATAGCTTAGTAGTCAATATATTTCAAAATAAGGCAAGCAATCATATGACTGAGCTTACTTGTATCAAGGCTTGACTTGTTCTCTTTTTAGTAACTATTATTAAATCAAGGTAGGTGGCTCTTACAAGCAAACCTAAATTGTTGTTTGGAATTCTTTGTAAGTTGTTGTTTTGCTTAAACCAATCAGAGTTGGTTGTTTAGTTGTGTTGTAAATTTTACAAACACCAAGTGTTTTGTAATATAATACTTTCAGCTTGGTGTATTTTGGTAGTTCTGATTATTTACAACATTAGAAGGAATAAAATTTTATGCTTTTATGATTCAAGACCACCCACGATGAGGCATTCATATATAGATCAAGTGATACATTAACAACAAAAGCTATGAGAATCTTTTACCATGCAAGATGGTAAATACATTGGGTTGAAATATTGAGGGTAAATATATTGGGTTGAAATATTGAGGAATACTGAGGGACAATATGGTAAATTAATTATTACACCATGAAAATGAAAACAAAAACACACTTCAATGTCTAATAACCAACAAAGCTGAATTTTCTACTTCTAGCAACTATAATAGTTTATTAATAAGAGCACCATTAAGGAAGTGCTTAAGGTGGGTGGGTCCACCAAAACCATAAGCACCAGTTTCTAAAACTCCTAATTAAGTACCAGTTCTTGTATTGTTCGCGGGTCCCACTAATACATGGCGATCCGCGATTGATTTATTTTAATTAAAAAAAATAAGTACCCCGGCCCAAATGGGATGCTAGGGTTAATGGTGTTCTAGTTAGCATCACACAAATTCACACATCACCATCTTATGACTATTAAAGTTTCAGAATCGTTTCATATCAAATATTAATCTCACCATGTGAAAAGAAACCTTTTGTCTTTGTGAGATGTATTATTGATCCTATATATAAGTCCCTGCAGAACCTATAACAATGCCAATGTCTAGTCTCCATTACAAGGAAAGGGAAGTAATAGCGTGGGCATCCTATGAAATTTCAACAACACCTTTAGGTAATGAAACAAAACATCTTAACCACTACCTCAGGTCCTCAGCAATGCCAATGACCAGACGGTGAATGAAACCTATAGCTATAGAATTTACCAACAATAATACCTTAGAGCTGCGGTGAAATTACTAGGATCTGTTTTCAATCCACACAGTTGAAATAAAAAAACATAAATAATAATGTATTATACTGGTTTTTAGTTAATAAAATATAAACTAATAAATATTCCTAAAAAATTTATGCATGTGTGGAAAAAACACCTAGTAAATTAGTAAATAAATAGTTGTATACTCATGTAATAGATTTTTATATAATTTATGATAAAATAACAGTAAAAAATAAAATTTGGAATATGTTTGGGTTTCTATTATGATTTGAACTTTGGGCCTAGTGTTAGTATAAAGCCTATTTTGTTTTCTGTCCCTCTTGTTTCATTCAAATAAAAAGCCGATTCAGGTTATTACGTTGATGACCTCGAGCCCATTAATTGTCCAACAAAATAAATTAAAAAGAAATCATGTAGCCGAGCCCATTAATTGTCCAACAAAATAAATTAAAATCAATCATGTAGCCTAATCGGTTGATTCGGTTAAAGAAAATAGAGGTACCGAACTCTAGTTTACTATAATACTATGTAAGATTCTTTTCTTTTTGAGCTTTCTAGAATTATATAAGATTTTTTCTGCAATTTGATTTTCTTTTTCAGTTTAGTTTCATTTTATATTGTATTTGTTTTGTAAAACATTTTTTTTCCATATGCAGCAAAGTTGATCTAAGCATCTACCATGCGATATCACGTCTAAAGATTAACATACATGATTTTGGTTTTTTTTTGGGTGTAAATGTTAAACATACATACAGGATTTTTTAATATTATTTGGAATATATTTGTTATATTACTTATAAAAAGGCCTATTAAATAATTTTGTTAGTTATTCTAAAGATCAATGAACTGATTATTCGTACATAAAACTTTATAAATCCGTATTAACGTACACCTCTAGAAAAAAAGAAAAAGAAAGATATAGGACTATAGTTTTGATTTGAAATGAATAATTCCTTTTAAAACTATTAATAAAATTCTCCACTCGGAACAATGGGTTCAGAACTTACCATACTTATTCGTAATCCTCTCTTCTTCTTTTTTATTATTCCGATCACTTTTCTCAGGCAAATGACTCGCTGCTGCTGCATGTTGCTACTACTATCTATTGATCTTAATATTCGTTATTATCCATTTTTCAAACATATTCAATTACTATATGTTTACTATTCTCCTACACTTTCCGTTAATCTAAAGTTGTTGATAACAACAACGACATAAAATTTAATATTCCGTTACGTACTCGTACAATTTGGAGTGTTTTATTCTTTTACGTAGAGGGAAAGAAAATATTACATACTTTTACATCACAGCGTGAACATTCATTTCATGTGTTAACCAACTGTTTTTTTTAATAAAAATATTAAACTAGACAGACTGCTCTTAAGAAAAAAAAAAGCAAAACATATCAAAGTTAATTTAACATTTTACCAACAAAAAAAATGCACATATATTAGAAGTATCGGAACTTTACATAAAACCATATATAATTGACGTTAGAACATCAAAATACTCGAACTATTGCTTCTATGTTTTGGAAATCGCATATATTCGGCTAAATTTTTGATTATGTAATTATAATTCAAGTTAGTCACGTAGTTTTCTACCTGAATCGTATGAAGACACAATATTTTATTTGTTATATAACTTAACTAATAGTGACAGATATTCAAAGTTGAAGAGCAATACATTGTGTGGTATCAGACTTAACCACACAAGACATCAGACTTAACCACACAAGAGTGGTCACTTTAAGATGTGGTAAACACTTTGAGTTCCAAATCTATCATTTCAGATATACTTATTTGTCTAGTCAAGCGTCGTAAATATCTAGTTTTCAATGTAAATAACAGGATTTGCATAATACCAGTGAATAGATCTTCAAAAGATTAGTTGGTTAGAACTAGTGCCGGCCCTGGACAGAAGCGGGACAAGCATGTGCTTGTGGTCCATTTTAAATATGTAAACTTGTGGCCATGTTTTTGATAAAAAAAATTTAGCGTAGTGGCCGTGGTATTTTAGTATTGAAACGTGACAAGTTTGAATCTTTTGGGGTAATAACTAGTTTATGAGTGTTTTATTTTTTAATTAACAAGTCTGTAATTAGAATTTGCTTCCAGCCCAAAGTTTCTTCAGACCGGTACTGGTTAGAACTCGGTCG
The DNA here is from genome assembly GCA_905132885.1 of Moricandia moricandioides. NCBI lineage: Eukaryota > Viridiplantae > Streptophyta > Magnoliopsida > Brassicales > Brassicaceae > Moricandia > Moricandia moricandioides. Next base: position 101,250 of record CAJHQQ010000395.1, read on the forward strand.
ACCTGCTAAACATCCCTAATTATTCAGTAAAAAACACATCAGACTTTTTTTTTGACAAAGGATTTACATCGCACTTTCTTATAAAAGGTTATATATGTTCCATTACACAATACATGATATGTTAAATAAATATCATTTTCGTTATATTAATAAAGACCACATTTTGTTGACAACAATGACCACAATTTAAATTGGAATAAATATGGAGCTATATAATAAATTAAGAAACGAGACAAGAAAATACTAGATAGTAATACACGCTCGATGACATTGTTCCATTACATTTTGAACCTCTGAAAGTGCTCACACGTGAAAATTAGATACATTTCTAATATATATATTGCTTCCTTTGTGATTTAAACAAATTTTACTTTCTCTTAATCGATTTGATTGATTATTATAGTTGTTTAAGAATTTGTTCTTCTTCAAACTCGACCAAGGACGGCAGCGAAGCATAGAGTTTTTGGACCAGTTTTAATGGAGTATGCACTATACAATTCAATGATTATTAATTATAACTCGACATGTGGATTCACTTTTAAAGAAAACAAATAAGATAAGTGAAAAGTGATTAAATTTTCTATGGTCTTGATTATTCAGAGAGACAATATTAGAGCAAGCATCAGAACATTAGGGGAAAATGAAATTATTAGAACTAGCTTTTCGACTATCAAAAATAATTTTCATGGTACTATAACCACTAAAAGTGAAAGTGATTCCATAAAAGACTGATCTGAAACAGATATCAACCATCACTTCAGGAATCAAGAACATGTTCCTTTGGTTTAATTTTGTATTACTAAACCAGGACACTTACTAATAGGCTATTAGCAATATCGATAATGATCTTACTAATATAATAGTTCAAGTATTTTTTTTAATGGATGATCTGATGATACAATCGCATCCATTGTTTGTGTGGTACAAGTCATTAGCCTAATAAATTATTATCGCTTAAATATGCGGCGATTGTGATAATAGTTAAGATTTAAATATCATAAAAGTAAGAATCTTTTCAACGTGCAATTTTAAGATGGTTATCTAAAATTTTGTTTTATCCAACAAAAAATCGTATTTCAAATTTATACAACTCGAACTTCCACTGACTACTCATCATTTGCAAGTGTGGTCGTACGTATATATCTTCAATGGCACTTTCATATACAAAAATATTGTTAATTCTGAAAATATTTTAAATCTTTGTGCACCAATAATAAATTATCCTTCGTTGAGTCGAATGGAACCATCATAGACGAAAGAAGATAGATTCACTATCAAAATCGACAGCTAGAGAGTGAGGAGGCCGAAGGCAATATCATACGGCTTTTAAAATCGGAAATTTACTTCTTTTTATATAATAAAAATGTTTTCCTAAAATGAAAAAAAAAATATTGTTAAATAATTGTAAATTTATTCATTCATATAATTAATATACAAGATATAAAGTTATTTACCTCAATTCATTTTATTTTTTAACTAGTTTTTTTTCTTTAAAGTTAGTTGGCGTTCGTTCCTTCATAAGAATGAATATCAATCAAGATATGGACCAATCTGCTCTATCTCTCAGCATTATCTCTACACGCCAACATCGTTATCAAGAAATTATCTAGGAAATATTTAAAAATCAATGTTATCAAGAAATTATCTAGGAGATATTTAAAAAAACAATTTTTTTTAAATAGATCATTTTGAAATTTTTGTTGCAAAATAGACTTTAAAAAAAAATGATCAAAATAGATCTTTTTATTTTGAAAATTTGAATATTTTTTTTTATTTTAAACTTTAACTCCAAAACTCCACCTCATAACTCTAGACCCTAAATTTGTATTACTTAACCCAAGAGTATAAATGTATATTTACATCATTTAATAGAATTTATTTTAATCATTTTTCTCATCGAAATGCTATTTTAAAGACTAACAACTTTTATAGGTCAATTTTGATTATTACCTCTATTTTTAAAAACCAATGTTATCAAGAAATTATCTAGGAGATATTTAAAAACCAATGTTATCAAGAAATTATCTAGGAGATATTTAAAAACCAGTAGATTTTAGAGTATTTATGACCCGATCAAAGTAGATCATATGGGGCCTAAGGCCATGTATAATGCAAGTCTCTTAACATTAAGTTTTTAACTTGATTTGATTTCTTTTTTTTACACTTTTTGGATAAGAGGCATCTCTTATATCTCTTATTTAAGAGATGATTCTTAAGTTTTCTTAATTAAAAGTCAAGAAACGTCTCTTAAAGAAGTTAAGAACTCATGGTAAAAGACATGCATTAAACATGCCATAAGTTAGGATTTTGTTATATATACAATTTATTAGTTATTTATTGTATTTCAGATTTGTTTTTGAGATATTTGTCTAGGCTGGTGTGAAACTTCGTTAGATGAGAAATACAAGTATTTAATAATTCAAAGGTTCGATAATTTACATTAGGTCATGCAGTTTATGCCTAAAATATATACTAGATAACGTCGAGCTTATGTTCCGTGTTCAATCATTATAGACATTGCTACCCTACCCATTCTATTTTTAATCTGCATATTAGTCTATTAGATATACTTTACTTTAAGCATATATTCTCAAACATTTCATTGGACCTATTATCTTTTTTTGGTAAAGTGTGTATCAATAATATTTCTGAATTTTGATGTTTGAAAGTCTGAGATCTCTGACTCAAGGGTATTTGTACTTGGGATATATACACTTTCGGCTACAATACCATTTATGTAAAAAATTCTTAGACGCATAATAGTAACATATATAAATAGAAATAAAAGGCCTCTAACTAGTGGTGGTCTAATTGGACGAGTGTAGAAATGTACATTTTGACAGGCAAATTGAGTCTTTATAAGAAGTTGCAGAGAAGCACATGTCGAAGGTTCGATTACTTTTTTTTTTGCAATAAATAAACCTATTCTTTTTGTCCTAAAAAAACTATTTTTTACGTAGAGGTGAGCTTTCGGATACTCGTTCGGTTCGGATCAAATATTTTAAATTTTTAGATATTTTAGTACATTGATATAGAACCCGTTCGGATATTTATGTAGTCCGGGTCATGTTTGTATATTTTTACCATTTTTGAAGATCATATCCACTCATTAACTTTCCAACTTGTCATCTTAACTTCTTAAGTAAATGACATACTAAACACGTATATACATTTAATTAATGTTAGCCTACGTACAAATCTATAGTTATTATATAAATTCTAGCAATAATTAAATTATCTAAAACAAAAAAAATATTCCAACAAAAATATGGAGAAAATGACGAGAAAAGGTAACGCGTTGGGCGTTGGAAGAACGTAATCGCACTCCCTTTTTTTGAATATTTTGACTTAAGAGTCACTTTTAAAATTTAAAGGATTGGTGTATACGACTCGCACTTCTTCTCTCCCATACCATTTGTATTGCTAAAACGTGACGCACTTCGATCTTCTTCCTCCACTTATAATTTGCTACCCTTGTTAACCTACTCGTCGACATAATAATCAACTCTAAAATAAACTTAAATGAGGCTAAATGCATCCACATCTAAACCTAATGCGCATCTACTGCATGTACAACGTGGTTCACATGATACGATACATTATACAAATACAAAATGTTTATAATACGTTCTTATTCTGTTCGTTTTTTTTTTGGTTGCTTCTAAGTGCTCTTACAGTAGAATGTGTAGTGCGTTTTATTTAGCATTTAGAAATTCTATAATAGATTAGATATGAAAAAACACGTTTTTTGTTGCATTATTAATATTATACACATAAAGAATCAGAAAGAGAAAAAGAAGCAATATTGTACCAAAATGTGGGCAAAAACATCATCCGACAAGAACACCAACCGACCAAAAAATATCAAAAGCTAACAATAAATCACACCTAAAACATTACTGATCGGATCTTTGGTGTGGATTATAAAAGGCTGGAGTATTTATCTTCGATGGGGTAGGTTTGGATGCGTTATTGAACTTTTCTATATATATAGTATTTGAGTTAGAATATTTTTTTAAAAAACTCTGAAGTTGTAAAACTCTCTGCCTTTATTTTATTTTTGCTAAAATCTGCCTTCATTTTTCTTTATTTCCTATTCATTTCGTTCACTTAATTTTCAAACTATGTAATTTCTGCTATAATATAGATTATCAAAATAAAATATATTAACTTTGGAAGGCAGTATCTCAAAATTATATTTCAAATAAATATTGGGTTTAAATATCAGATTCAAATAGATAATCAAAAATATAAGTAAATAAATTATAGATGATACATGAGGGGTTCATTTTTAGAACAAAAAACTTGAGATATTTGAATTGATTTTAACCAATACAGCATTATTGTAAAGTTTATTAAAAATAGTATAATGTTAAATGGGGACAACGAATAATATAGTGGTAAATGTAAAACAGTATTTAAAACTAAATCAGGTAACTAGGCATAAATATTACTAAAATTATGGATTAAGGTTATGCTCATTTTGATCATTATGAGTACTATTTTATGTTTTCTTAATAGCCATATATATAGTTGTGAAGAAAGCACATTATGATTAGTGTTTCTAACAAAAGGAAAAAAGATTAATGATTGTAAATCAAAAAACAAAAAGGGTGATATCCACTTTTATTGGAATGAAATTTCATCATTAGTTTCACTATGCAAGTTGACATATGGTGGACTAATAGTCAACGGTTTAAATTTCTGATTACTCTCTACAAGTAAACAAGAAACTCTGTGTAGTCACAGACTCACATTAGAACTCTCTAAACTAATACTATATGAAAAATATATGAATGTTTATGATAAAAAAATTGGGTTCAAGATGCTTGTTTTGTGACATATAATTTAAACTTAACATTATAGGAATACGAATGTATAGACAACTGTGCATTAGAAACAAATGATTGTAGTTTACTGGAACACTACATACTGTATACTATAAAAAATCGATTTAAGACTTACCAACTTTGTAAACATTCTCATGAATGAAATTCACATAATTATTAAAAGAAAAAAAAGTTTAGCTGAGTGAAGTTTTCAACGCTTGTAGTAGACCTTTCCATATGTAACGCATGCGCACACGCCTACTTTTTTTTTACATGTATACGTATCTGTTCGAGTGTGTGGTCCGCTTCAAACTAATCGACAAGATATAAAGACTATTATTTTGATATTTCCGCATATATTATAAATAATTAAAATGCATCTATGTTCTTCTTATACATATTTGGTCAATACCATTTAAGATAAAAAATAATATTTTATGAGTTTAATGCATTTAATTGAATTGAAAATATATATAATTTGTATTTAAATTTTAAAATAATTGTTTTTGTATAACAATAAAAAAAATTAAAATGGCACTTTAAAAAACAAAGGGAGTATTAACTGCCAAGTTGACTTCAAATAATACATGTATACGGAACACACATTTATTTTAGTGAGTAGGACTAGAGTAGAAAGGACAATTTTTCCTGAGTCAATTAGTGTTTTTTCTTGCTGGAAACAACTTTTTTATCAGACAAAATAAAAACTACATTTACAAATTACAAGGCGACCATATTTATTTTAAATTTTAATATTTTTCGTTTAGTAGGCGACCAAAGAATCAACGTATCGTGACTTTTTTTTTTTTTGCTAAACTTGGACATTCTAGAATTCAGTTTGTACATGTAAAAATAAAATGTAAAATAAAATGCATTTCGACCTAGAAACATCATTTTCTTTTACGAAGAAAACGTCATTTTATCAATCTTATTCGCACTATCTTTTAATTAGGTAACGATAGTGTTGCAGACATGATTAATCGATTTAGCTACTTAAAGGCACACTATCCCAGTGATCTTGGTTTAAAATGGATTCGAAGTTTCTTTTTTACAAATGCATCATCATATTATATGGCTTCTTTTATCTATATTTTTAAATTTCTTTTATGAAAATAATGGGGCTACTATATTAATCTCCAAAACTTACAATCACTACATATTTTTGGGTAAAAAATACTAAATACCAAATTAAGTCTTTTTCATATTTTGTAATCTAGTTTAACTATATGAAACTAAGCAAATGTTTGTAAATTTTACAGAATTTAGTAAACCATTCTTTCTATAGTTTTGTTAGTTGCACTTCTTTGACAACTACAAGAAATAAATATGACAGCATATGCTTCTAAATTTTATTTGTGGACCAGGTTGGTAAAATGAAAGGGATTTTTTTTTTGACATCAAATGAAAGGGATTAAAGGTAAATTGTGAAAGCTCGAGTTGAGGAGATTAAGGCCATCCTTATTGGTTTCATATCTAATAGATTTTACTAACATCTTATTTTTTTCTTAATTATTCTTGGTTAACTTCTACTAACATATCCTAAGATATTATTTTAAGAATACGACTGATTATTGAATAAGGATATAAATTTACAATAGCAATGTTTAAGGAGTATTATTTTTTGTTTTATGTAACTATTATAATCAATTGAGGTGAGCATTGTAATTCATCTCAATGAAACTGAAAAGGAAAACCAAAACAATCAGTCTTCACAATATGGAGCATGTTCTTATGATATTGCTTTATGCTAATGATATAATCGGTAAAATTAAATGCAATACAAATAAAAAGTAAACAAAAATAAAGAAGATAAAATACTAAAATGGATGATGGAAAACAAATGGACTGAAAATGGACGGAGAGCTTAAAAGAACGTGCTCTTATTAAAGAGTAAGTGTTAATGATGGGGCCACATCACTTGTAATGGAATCTACATTTTAAGTTTTTTTTTCTTAAGTTTAATTCTTTAAAAATAACTTTAATTAACTAATTTTAAAACCAATATTATAATCACTTAACACAACTCCTTTCACGGCCATATTCACAAGTTACCAAATTGTCTAGGATTCCACCATCCTCTTTCTTCTTACCATTATAAATAGAGACAACTCTAAGATGAAGAAAGACCAGAGTCATCATTAGCCTTTTGAGACAACAATACAAAAATAAAGAAAATACAACTTTAAAACTATTTTAGTAGTAGTAATAGTAACATGGAGAGAAAGCCTCTCGAAGTTGAGTCCACTGATCACCAAAAACCTTCCTCCGCCGTGTACGGTGGCTCTGATACGGCGGTTGATTCTGTTCAAGAAGAAGTTCATGAGACAAAAGTCGTTTACAGAGGCTGGAAAGTCATGCCCTTCATCATTGGTAACTCAAAAAAATATTACTATCATTCACCGTTTTGTTTTTCTTATTAACTTTCTTCTTTTGTTTCTAGACACTATTTTATTACTCACTCTACTTCTAAAAGTATATGTTTTGTGTTTTTACACATATTAAAAATAAATATTAAAGTTCAATAATAAATATATTATTTTCTGTGATTAGTAACTTTCTAAAAAATTTAGAAACTACACTTCTAGAAATGTTCTATAGTTTTAGAAATTTTGATAACTTTCTTCTCTAGAAACAATATTTTGTTGGTTTCATGAGTTGTTAGTTTGATTTTATTATTTGTGAGATTCTATGTGTTGTTGTTTGACTTGTTTAAACAGTAATTTAAGATAAAAATAGTGAGATCTTGAATTTGAGGAGGGTTCAGAACATAAATGATCAAGAATCACTAGTTTGATTCTTGGTTTGTTTTTTTGACACATCAGCCTTATGATCTGAGTTCATAGTCTTATGACCATCTTGTTCTTGCATGTTGTTATAACCAGGAAACGAGACATTTGAGAAGCTTGGGATCATTGGAACACTATCAAACCTTCTGGTTTACTTAACTGCTGTCTTCAACATGAAGAGTATCACAGCTGCAACAATCATCAACGCCTTTAGTGGCACAATCAACTTCGGAACCTTCGTGGCTGCTTTCCTCTGCGACACTTACTTCGGTCGATACAAGACACTAACCGTCGCAGTCATTGCATGTTTTCTTGTAATGATCCATCCTCTACAAGCATTCTTGGTTTATCATCTAAAAATCTAATCAGTGAAATGCTTTTTTTTTGTAGGGATCACTTGTGATACTACTAACTGCTGCAGTACCACAACTACATCCAGCTCCATGCGGAACAGCCATCACGTGTGCAAGCCCAAGTGGTGGCCAGATAGCTTTTTTACTAATGGGTCTTGGCTTTCTTGTAGTGGGAGCAGGTGGGATAAGACCGTGTAATCTTGCTTTTGGAGCTGATCAGTTTAACCCCAAGAATGAGTCAGGGAAGAGAGGGATTGATAGTTTCTTTAACTGGTACTTCTTCACCTTCACGTTCGCGCAGATCTTGTCTCTGACACTAGTTGTGTACATCCAGTCTAATGTCAGTTGGACCATTGGTTTAACCATCCCTGTCGTGTTAATGTTCTTGGCTTGCGTGATCTTCTTTGCGGGTGATAAGTTGTATGTGAAGATCAAAGCCTCAGGTAGTCCATTGGCTAGTATAGCTCAAGTTATAACGGTTGCTAGCAAGAAACGTGGTTTAAAGCCTGTGAAGCAGCCTTGGGTTAACCTTTACAATTACTACCCACTAAACTACGCAAACTCAAAGCTCAAATACACTGACCAGTTCAGGTAAAGACACGGACACCAAACACTAGTTTATCTTAATGTCTTTTCTTTTTATGGTTACTGAGAAAGAAAGCTTTCTATTGTTGGCAGGTTTCTTGATAAGGCGGCGATACTGGCTCCTGAAGACAAGTTGGAAGCTGATGGTAAGCCTGCTGATCCATGGAAGCTATGTACAATGCAACAAGTTGAAGAAGTGAAGTGCATTGTGAGAGTGCTTCCTATATGGTTTGCTTCATCTATCTATTACTTGACAATCACGCAACAAATGACTTATCCTGTCTTCCAAGCCCTCCAGAGTGATCGTCGCTTAGGCTCTGGAGGATTTGTGATTCCTGCAGCCACCTATGTTGTCTTCTTGATGACAGGAATGACTGTTTTCATCATTATCTACGACCGTGTCCTTGTGCCTACCTTGAGAAGAATCACTGGTCTAGACACTGGGATCACACTCTTGCAGAGAATAGGAACTGGTATCTTTTTCGCCTTTTTGAGCTTGATTGTGTCTGGCTTTGTTGAGGAACGGAGGAGAAGTTTTGCACTGACTAAACCAACACTCGGTATGGCGCCACGGAAGGGAGAAATCTCCTCAATGTCAGCTATGTGGCTGATACCGCAGCTCACACTAGCTGGTATAGCCGAGGCGTTTGGAGCCATTGGACAGATGGAGTTTTACTACAAGCAGTTCCCTGAGAACATGAGGAGTTTCGCTGGTTCCATCTTCTATGTCGGAGGAGGAGTTTCTAGTTACCTAGGTAGCTTCTTGATTGCAACGGTTCACAGGACGACACAAAACTCAGCTGGTGGTAACTGGTTAGCTGAAGATTTGAACAAAGGAAGATTGGATTACTTTTACTTCATGATCGCTGGAATCTTGGCTGTTAATTTTGCTTACTTCTTGGTGATGTCAAGATGGTATAGGTACAAAGGAAGTGATGATGAAGTGACAAGTTATGAAACCAATGGTGATATGATCAAACAACAAGACAAGAACAAAGTCTAATGATGTGGTTTCTCATCTTCTGGAAGCTTTTAGACCTTGTTTTTGGTCAGCTTCAATCCCTTTACACTCTTTGAACTTTCTTTGAATAAGCTATAGAGAAATGAAGTAATCATATACTTGTTGTAGCTCTTTTCTTTCCCTGGTTGCTATGTTACATCACATCTCTTTCTTTCTATCATTGTGGAGAGAAGGGAGATCATAACTTGATGTATTACACAATAACAATTTGTTTTGCATTTTAAGGATTATGTTTTCTACTTCTGGTCATTCTTCATCATAAAACAGAACAAACTTAAAAGCAAACCAGCAAAAAGACTACTAAGAAATTTGATACTTATATGCATAATAACTTGTAACTAAGTTTCAAACAGAGAACACTTTCTTGAAGGACATTGAGACGGTTCCTTGTCTCTCTCTAGGCTTCTATCAGACGGTGTAAGACTGTTGAATGGTTTCAATGTCAAGACCTTTAAGCCTCACAACAGATTCAACGTGACCCTTGAGTGTGTGAAGCTCCCTCAACCTATTAAAGACAAATAACACATGTTCATGTTTTGTGTTCTTGACTGACTTTACATAAAGAAAAGAGAGCAGGTGAGTCTTTACCTAGCGATCTCTGCTCTTCTCTTAGCTTCTTCAGCCATTTGGGAAAGCTCGTTGAAATGGGTTCGCTCTGGGAACATCTTAGCATCTGGTGCTTGCAGGCCATGTAGCGTCCTCTGTGCGTGTGCCCATTGTAACTCCCTTTGTTCTTTCCCAAAGTCCTTCTTCCTAGTGAATGCAATCTATGGAAACATACACAGACACAATTACAATCAAAGATGTGTAAAAAGCTATCACATATGCGTCCACAGTCCAAGAGATTATGCAACACATAAATGGAAAGAATCTCGATATACATACCCTTTGTTCTATAACAAGATCCCAGGCTCTGCCACTAAGGGCGTACCGAATCAAGAACTTGATGATGTCAAGAGGAATGTAGAACACAATGTTGTAAAGCCAAATGACTCCAGCCCATCCCCACCCTATCCCTTCAATAGCAGCAAAGCTCCAATTTGCATAGACTGCAATTAGAGTAGCCACCTGTTTGGAAGAAAAATGGTCAAGAAAGCAGAACAGCAGTTTATAAACTCTGACCACAGATAGAGAAGTGCCACACTAACCAATTGTGCCAGGACAAAGGCTATCACAAGCAACATCCCAGGACGTTCCACATAAGACCAGCTTCTTGACCTGGTCACAAAGATAAGCGCCTGACTTATAATGCTGACTTGTAGGTATATTGCTGAGGCAAGCTTTCTAAAATCATCATGTGCTGTTTTCTCAAGGGTGGAAACTCCGAAAGTTCGCTGAAACAAGTGGTGAAGGTGTGTTAATGGGGGCACATAATCAAAGGAGACAAAGAGAAGGTTTGTGTTAGTGAAGAACAAAGAGAGATTATACCGGGAAGAAGTCAGTTTTATATGCAACCCAGAAAAATATAACTGTCATCATTGCCATGTAGCTCCCAAACACAACACCAGTTGCAAAAATTTCTGACAGTTTCCAGCTATCTGGAAGAGGGGAAGGTTTCACCCTGTCTTTTGATATTGTCATTATAGTGCCTAACAAAGTCAGTGCCACAAGAGTTGATCAATACAGAAAGTCTCTAGAGAAACAATATGAACTGAATCTTAGATCAATCTTGGTATAGTTTCAACAGTTTTAGATTGAAGAATGTAAAAAGTTATGAACGAACCATCGTTCAGGATTGCAATGATAAGAACCATGAAGGGTGGGAAGTCAAACTTCCATATGAGAGCCAGCAGCATGAAGCCAAGCTGAAACCAGTAAGTAGCATACATAATGAATATCAAGTTGAAATGCGAACCTCGAGAAAAGAAAGTGGAAAAAAAAACAAATGGTAACTTACAACAATACGGATTGTGATGGAAACCGCATAGATCTGTCCAGAAGAAAAACAAGAAGCTAGCACATGTTAATTGGTTTACCAAACAAAGGAACCAATGAGACTGAAACATATATGCAACTAAAGGAGCTGCGTATGTATGAGAAGAAGGCACTACTCACGGTATAGTTTTTCATTCTTTGGAAGATAGCACGGCTGGTCAAGACAGCACTGATGATAACACTGAGACCAGGTTCGGTCAGAACAATATCTGAAGCACTACGAGCTGCGTCAGTTGCATCAGCAACTGCAATGCCAATATCAGCTTTTTTAAGAGCAGGTGCATCATTTACTCCATCACCTGTCATTCCACATATATGCTTCCTTGCTTGCAATCTCTTCACTATCTCATACTTATGCTCTGCAGTTTCATGACAAAACTTGGTTTAATTCATACGCTGGATAAAGTTTTTGGAAGCAAACAAAATTTACCAGGGAAGACGCCAGCGAATCCATCAGCTTTTTCTATGAGATCATCAACAGGTAAAGCACCTATAGACTCATCCTTGTTCTGTCCAAGCAAAGCAGATGAAGGGTACATGTTGGTTCCCATCCCTAAACGGCGTCCTGTCTCTTTTCCTATAGCCAACTGATCTCCTGCAGAGTGTCAAGAGGCTTTAGCAACGACACATAAATTCGGAAAAAAAAAAAAGAGAGAAGCAAAGTTCTGAGTAGAAACCAAGAACTCACCTGTGATCATTTTGACATTCACCCCAAGATTTAAAGCCCTTCTAATTGTCTCGGCACTGTCATGCCTAGGTGGGTCAAAAAGAGGCATGAGACCCACAAATTGCCAAGGGCCTCCAGCACTTTCCTTTGTCCCTTCAGGAACTTCCTATAAAAGGCCCAACGCTACCTACTTTAGAATCTTGTATCAACTTTACACCATCCTGAGAAACTTGAGGAGCATGTTTACCTGGTATGCCACGGCAAGAGATCTCAAACCACGTTCAGCAAACTTGTCTATAACAGCATGAACTCTCCTCTCAATCTCTGACTTATTGTGAGCTAGATTTAGGATCTGAGACCATTGGCAAACAGAATGATATTGAAACTATGATCAGGTGCAAACTGGTAAGAAAGAATGTATAAATGGTAACCAATAGCTTACTTGCTCAGGTGCACCTTTGCTGACCCTATGCATTTTACCATCACTGTCAATGTATGTCAGAGCCGTCCTCTTATCAGTGGGATTGAATGGAAGAAAGTGAACCTCTCTAACACCAGCTCGTGCCTCTTTAGGGTCTGCAAGCATCCCAACAATAGCAGCATCTATGGCATCTTGGTTCTCAAGTCTGGAGGCTTGAGCTGCCATTAAGACAACAGCATCCGCATCCACTCCTTTTGTGAAAACCTATAAACAAGAAACGTTGTGCTCATTCAAAAAAAGTCCAGAGAATAGGCATTTATCTGAACAAGCCTAACATACCTCTATAAGATTTTTGTCAACAGTGAGTTTATTCAATGTTAAGGTTCCGGTCTTGTCACTGCAAAGCACATCCATGCCAGCCATTTCCTCAATTGATGTCATCCTCTTGGTTATTGCTCCCTGCAATATGCATCAAAGAGTATGAACATATAGTCATTCAATCATTATAAACACTAATGTGGATCTGGCTAACCTGCTGAGATAATCTATGAGAGCCAATAGCCATGGTAACAGACAGAACTGTTGGCATGGCAATTGGGATACCACCAATGAGAAGAACAAGAAGGTTATCAATCCCAGGGCGGTATGCACGGTGTTGAATGGGATACATGACAACAATCTCAATTAACATCCCCACTGCAATAGAGCAGATGCAAAAGTTCCCAATGGCAGTTAAGACCTGCACAAGAAACAAATGTATAAGTATACTCTGAACCAACCATATTGTCATAAGAAGAATGAATAATAATACTTGCCTGTTGAAAATGGCCAACTTGGTTGGTGGTATCAACAAGATGAGCAGCTTTTCCAAAGAAGGTGTGGACTCCAGTTGCAATCACAACTGCTTCAAGCTCTCCCTGTTTGCAAGTGGAGCCTGAGTACACACCATCCCCTGGACCTTTGGTTACTGGGAGAGATTCACCTGTAAGAGAAGACTACAGAACAAAGAGTTCACAAAAGCTTCAGTACAGATTATTTGTGCACCACAAGATGGAAGTGTCTGAGTTCAAACCTGATCGATCTTAAGAGGGTCTCCCTCGAGAAGGCGAGCATCAGCAGGAACAATGTCACCAAGCTTGATGCTGATAATATCTCCCGGGACAAGAATTGCAGCATCTTGCTCACCCCACCTTCCATCTCGCAGTACCTTCACAAAGGTTGTGACAATAGATGTTTAAAGTCATTAAGTAAATGGTAGTCATAGATGAAAACAAGTGGAGGATTAAGCAAGAATATAAACCTTTGCTTTGGGAGCAAGACGTGCCATGAGAGCAGCAGCAGCATTCCCAGCGTTGTTCTCCTCAATGAAACTGATGGTTGAGTTTATCACAAGAAGAGTGATAATACCAACAAAGTCTTGCCAATCAGGAGGCTTCCCCTGAGAATCATCAACACAGAGAGAAAATAAGATACCTTTAATAAAGAGTTAAACTTTAAAACATGTAACAAGAGGGTCTAGAGTATGCTCACTCCTCCATTAGCAAGTGCAATAGCCATGATGGCAGCAGCTTCCATCACCCATGAAAGAGGATTCCACATGAAACCTAGAAATTTCAGAAATTTACTTTCCTGCAAAAGAAAAAAGAAAACTTTACACCTTAGACATAGAAAAGTAGAATCCTTTTGGAGCTATATGCCATGGAATATTCAAGAACATAACCATAGAATCCACAGTTACACCCTTTTTCTCAAATTCATTAAACCTTTTTCTCTTCAAGCTTGTTGTGACCAAAGAGGGCAAGCCTCTCATCAGCAGCTGCTGTAGTGAGACCTTCTCTGCTACATCTCAGACTCTCAAAAACTTCTTCAATTGGCACATTTTCCTTAAAAACAAAAAAAACTTTAAGATTCTTTTTCTCCAAGAAAATTTCAACTTTAAAGAAACAGAACAAAGAGTAGATCTGTTACCAGATCCACTGTTTCTTTCAGAACAGCCTCAAGGACCTCTTCCTTGTCTCCCATATTCTTCAAGAAAAAAAAGAACAGAAAAATTACCAGAAGAAGCTAACCATGGAAACATTACTAGAAAACTTCAGTACCAAGAAAAGAAAGTTAGATGTGGAGGAACCTGTGATTGTTATGCCCTTCTTGTTTGTTCTTCTTGGGTTTGAGAGAAAGAAGAGTAGAGAAGATGAGGAAACCGCTAAAGGTTAGTGGCAGTATGGGAAGCTAACACACACACTCTGCCCCCACACTATAATATCCTCTCCTTTTTTTACTTTTAAATTAATTAAAGTCTTGCCTTTTTCAACATTTTTTCTGCTTGACGTCAAAATCTTTAACTACAATAGGTAATAAATTATCATTAACTCCTTCAAATAATGTTAAATTTCAGACTTTTTTTAATTAAGTAAATAGGTTTATTTCAAATGCAGTAAATATCATTATTATTTGGAAACGCTGTAATTTAAGGCTTTCACAGCTAAAACTATATAGTTGTAATTATTAAGTCCTATGGTGTGTAGCTGCTAAATTATTGGCTACAAGTACAATTTTTTTAGAATAAAAATCAGTTTTAAGGAAATTACTTTAAACGTTATGCCTTTGCAATTATTTGGCCACTAGTATGTTTGGCAGATTCATAAAAATTTAGTAATGCTCTCTTTAAAAATCCAGTAAAAATTAACATTTAGCCCAAAAAATCTGTAAAACCAAAACACCATTATTTTTTAGTATTATTTAGTAAAAAACACCATTATTATGTTAGATGTTTCATTTGTATAAGCCTCCAACTTTCATGCAAATAGGTCAAAAACAAGTAACGTACACGGAAACAATACATGTTTCTTGTGATTCTATTCCATATACAAAATACATTTAATTGAAGTAGTTTTGTCCTAACTAACACACTCAAAAACATCATTATAAAATGACAATGTAAGCAGATAAAACGTTAAATCAAGTTTATATTTGGTGAAAATTAGTTGCCATTTAAAAGAATACAACCTTTAAGAGTGAAGCTTTGCAAAAATGTAGTAGTTGAAAATGACCATTGGTAAAAAAAAAAAAATCATTACAAATAATAAATAATAATACTAGATGGGTAAATAAATGCGAATGGGCCGAGAAGACAGCCATGTCCCATGTGCATAAAAAATTGTAGCCATATGATGTCAGCATCATAACTCGACACGTGTCAAGGGAAAAGAACCGTTCACAGTTTACCACACACACACAAGCCAAAAAAAAAAAAAAAAACACAACCCACGTGAAGCGACCTTTGTTGTGTGTTTTATTCTTTTCAATTAATAAACTAAAAAGTTTTTTTATTTTGTTTTTTAAAAGTACTACCAATTGAATTCCGTACGGTACCTGTCCGTAAAGAGGTTGTGTTTTCCACTACATCGATGATTTTTTTCTCTTTACTCATTTCTTTTGTTTCGACTTTTCATAATTTGTTTTTTTTTCAACTTTAGTGAATTAATAATTCATACAATATTTTGCGTAGTGGTTCAGTATTTCTTGTTTACCAAATTGTCTAATATATAATATTTAAATTGTTTTTAAGAATGTTAACTTTACAAATGATGGATTTGGGGTTTGTAATCACATGGATAGTTGACAAAAAAAAAATCACATTTGAAGAGGCCTATAAAGAAGGCCCAACCATATTTAGGATTATCTATACTCTTAATTCTTTTGTTGTTAGCCTGTTTACCAAGAACGTAAAAATTTAACATCATTAATGGCCCTTCTTACCATTAAATGCCTACTAGTAGTATGTTTACCAATAAAAAAAAATTAAAATCATTAATGGGCTTTCTTATCAATAAAAGCCCACTAGTAGCCTGATAGTAAAACTCATGTATTATCTTTTACATGCCGTCATCAGCTTTTTATTAGATAACCTCAACGAAGAAGAACAGGCAAAGAGGACTTAAAAGCAGAGGTACTTAGTTTCTCTTCTTTCTACTCCCTGATTGATTTTGAAACAAACTTCCCCTCACTTTTCTGCATATCATGAGACAGGACTCTGTGCATTATCACCCTACTTTGAACCCCAGTGGTGCACCACCAATGTATATAATTCATCCATAGATACATCTCTTTTGGTACTGCTGCTTCATACTAACCCAAACAGCACCTTTTTATGTACCTCCGTTTTTATTTTCTATAGTAGAAAAGATTTGTTAATGTAGAAGACCATTGATGATTCTTACTCATCTTTCTTAGAAGTATGGCCGCTCCTGGTGGAAGCCGGATGAAACATTCGTCTTGAACCCCAATTTTTTTGAAAAAAAATTCTATATATAAGCACCCAAAAAAAATATTAGGCCTCCAAATTCGTTAAAAAAAAAAATAGTTGAAATCGTTAAGAAATCGCCTTAGACCCCTTAAATCTCAAGGCCGACCGTGCTTTGCATGAATGCTCTCGGAGTACTTCATGGATAGGATTTAGAACTTTTTGGCCTTAAAAACAAAAATTATATATTCAGTCATAATAATATAATTGTCCAAGGGTTAGGTGTGTAAAACACTTTTCAACATGGAGTTCTAAGATAAATGACCTTTAAGTTGAACTTCTCAAGAATATAAGGAATTCACCATCATCATTAATAAAACCATCATTTTCTATATAATTTGACTAAATGTAAATAACAGCATCTATATGATTTCTTAGTAAACAAATGTGATAATTTCGTTCCCAAAAAGGATTTCCAACTTTTTAGTATTTATCTATGAGTATATTATGCACTTTCAATCAATTAATGTTCTAAATTATTAATTTCAAAAATTATTAACTGAGAATAATTTAAAATTTTAGTTATTACTCCCTCCGTTTCTTAATAGATAAAGTTTTGGCTTACTACACAAAGATTAAGAAAATTACATTTATCTAGAAAATACTTTTAAAAATATAATTTTAAAATCATTCAACCAATTATAAAAAAAACTGTCAAATTTTATTGGTTGAACAATTTTCAATAAAGGTAAAGTTAACCTTAATTGGAAACATCTATATTTTTAATGTGTATTTTAATGTGTATTTTTTAAAATTACAGTATTTTAAAGAAGAGAAGTATAATAAAGTTCTATAAACTAAAATATTATAAAAAAATGATTTTGAGTTGAGTTATGTTAATTTAAAATATATCATTGATTGATAAATAATAAAATAATAACTGAAATTTTATATAAGTATTTGGTTCTACTAAACTTACAAATTATATTTAAAATTTACAACTTTTAGAAATATAAAAATCACTGTAGTGTTTGCTCTTATTATTTACATTAGAGTCTATATCTCGTTTTTTCTTTAAATTTCAAAATATTTTGCCATGTTTTTGCTGGAGTATATCTAAAACATATTTGTATCCTATGATAGATATCTCTTATATACCGAATAATCAAATATAAATAACAAAATACTAATTTTTTTAGTCAATATTTTTAAAAATTAATTATTCATCTAATTTAGAACATATAAATCTAAAAATCTGTAAATTAATAATTTTATAAGTTAAAATAGTTATTTTCTAAGTTAATAAAATACTACAGTTTAACACCATTGATTATAGAGTTTTCACTATAATAATAAATTAAACACTACTGTTAATGATTGAAGAGCAGAGAAAAGAGTTTATTACCATCTTGTCATCACAAATTTGGATAACTATTAGAAAAATAAAACTTTACGTATGAGATTCAACATGTAGCTTTTATTGCGGAAGGTTACATTGAGAACAAACACATTGGTTAAAAATGCATTGTGTGATAGCACACCCTTTACAACGATCATGACACACACTATCATCGTTGCAAGACCCTCCAGGGTTACATTGAGAACAAACACATTGGGTGAAAACACACGTTGTGATAGCACATCCTAAACAACGCTTATAGCTACGACACATATTGTCATTGCTACAAGGTTCTTCACTTTGTATCGTTACGTCTTTCATTTCTTCATTGATTCTTGCTTCTCCTTTCAATCCACCTATATAAACACATAACCAAATTTGAATAGTCATGAATATGAGGCATTTAGATATTTCATAACAAAGTAAAAATTAACTTATGTTAAAAACCGGTGATACAATTTTAAGATGTTTAAAAACATTTAATATTTTTTTAAAATTCAAAATTACTTTTATTAGTTTTAAAACAAGCTTTTAATTTAAATTATTTTTTATAGAATATTTTTATATGTAACTATATTAATGTATATGTATATAACTATATATATATATATAGATAAAATAAATTTTTAATATGAGAGTTCTACAATATTGGAGGGCCATTGAAACGTTTTACATAACTATCTCTGAACCCGGTTTTACTTGTATTTGGACATCAATTATCATATAAAATTGTCTTTGGACCTGGTTTTACTTGTATTTGGACAACAATTATCATGCAAAACAACAAAAATATTTTGGAAATGCCATGAAATTTAAGATAAAGTTGGAATATGGACTCACATGAAAGGGACAACAAAAAGGCAAGAAGCATAACTTTACTGAACACCATTTGCTTCATTTCTGATACAATTGAATCTCACTTTGCATACACATTCGTCATTTATACAGTTTCACATTGATTTCTTACCCAAAATATTGATATTGCAATCACATATTTAAGGCAAGAAATTTGGAATATTCTCATGCATTTTTGACATGAAATCTCCATGGTTGACTTCTGAAAAAGACATTAAATTTCCATATTTTTTACTTTGAACGTAGATATTCTGGATTAACAAGTTTATAGTTGTCAATGGTGTATTGATAAAAAAAATTAGAACACACTCTTCTCTCTCCTTCTCTCTAAAAAAGTCTAATCCGTTCAGATCTAATTTTAGTTTTGATGTCCGGAGACATTGGCGGTCGTGCCAGTATGTGGAGTGCTTTAGCGAAACATTTCGATATGGTGGGCGAACGAAGTTAATATCGTTATGTATGATTTAGAAAATTTTGTTCATATCAAATTTATAATCGAAACTTGAATTCTCGTTTGGCAGGTTGTTTAATATAGTAAATATTTATGAAAAATGGTGTATTGATAACTCTTTAACATTGTCGCAAGAATGATGTATGTGTCTTGGAGTGGTATGATAAATGTAGCTATTTCATTTATTTTTTGATAGTTTTTGGAGGACCTCCGATAAAACTGGAACAATATATAGAAGATTATCTTCTTCATATGCATCTACTTATTTTATTATTGTTTGAGTGGGGAGCATATACAAAAATATAATTTCTTTACCTTGCAGAATATAATTGTGAACGCCTACTGTTTTTCTAATTAATCTTATGATAAAATCAATTTATACAAGTTGTACCTTTTGAATCTTCTGTGCTTGTTTTGAAAAGAAAAAAAAATCTTATGTGCTTGTCCTCTGGTGAGCCCCCTTTCACTTAAGGTTTCTCTTCTTCAACTGGTGTTGTGAAGTTTTCACAGTGTGTTATGGTGTGGAAACCACTTATTTCATTAAAAATCTACTACACTTACATAATGCAATTTTTATTTATTTATTTAAGTCTACGTAAAAGAGGAGTGCATATTTTTTTAAATGATATTTTGATTTTATCCTTAACAGAATTCCGAATTTTCATTTTATCAAATTTTGGATTAAATTATATTAAAGAGTTATTAAAGCTGGACCAAGAATTCATTAAGCATGCTAAAAAATGCAATGATCCATGTACATCATGTGTCAAGTTTCCATAATTCATCCTTGTTCTTATTTTCACATGTATATGAATCAATTAGCTCATATAGGTCACAAAAGAAAGAAACAAATGGATAACTTTAATTTATGCCCTGTAAATCCAAGTGGAACAAACAAGAAACATATGTTACTGTTTGATCTAATAATTATCTTTGTGCCAACTCGCTAGATGTGAAGTATTTTTCAGTCTTCAGTAATATACTTATTTAACATTAAATTAAATTTATAGTTTTATACAATACTTTGGCCTTCCTTTTGTCTATATATAATTTGGCAATAAACCAGGATTGGTTTATTAAGTTTGTTTACTAGATCTCATTGTACCATACACGGAATGTTTGTAGAATGATTCAGAGTTTGCTGCCATCTGACATCGTCCCACGAACTGTCTGACCATTGACCAAAAAGCTAAAACTCCCACTTGAGGTTTAATACTTAAAGCTTCTGCTCATTTATTTTCCCATCACTCGCATGTTTCTTGCCTATAAGACCATGATTAACCCGGATCTCTTAAGATAGGGTTCTTAACGTAAAATTTATCTTTTTAATTTTTTTTTTTTACATTTTCTCCGCTAAGAGACGGCTCTTATGGTTCTTATTTAAGAGACGGTTCTTAGGTTTTCTTAGTTAAAAGCTAAGATACGTCTCTTAGAAAAACTAAGAACCTCAGTTTAAGAGACCCCGGTTAATCATCTCTAAGGTTGAATGTGTCCTCTCTCTCTCGTTCACAAATCTCTCTACTTTGCAAAATCAATTTTCTAGAAATATTTTAATTGTTATAGGAGAAATAAACACATACAATTGCAAAATAAGAAAGCATTAATCAAACTAAAATAAAAGTAAAGAGAGGAGATTGTAAAAGAAAAACAATGCAAAACATCTCTTTATAAACAAATGGACATTTCACTTTTATCATTTGATATTACAAAACAATAATCACATATTACAATTCACTCAAATTAATAATATACACACCCATTTATATCAAACAAATAAAAACATTTACCAAAAAATGGTAAAGAGAAAAAAACATACAAGAAAAATCAAAAATAAAAAAGCTAGAATTGAGAGGAACAAGCAAAACCCCCGTTTTGCCCTCCTTGAAACTGAGTCCGACTTAGACCAGTAGCTTCAATCATACGGTTCCACTCACGCGCCTCCGCAGTTTCCCCAGACTCTCTCTCTCCTCCTCCTCTCATCGCCTGCAGAATCTTCGCCGCCTTCTCCTTCACACGTTCATTCCCACTCTCTTCCACTTCCTTCAACACTTCCTCAGCTCCCGCCTCACTCGCCAACCCTCTAAACCTCAGATTCCCATGACAAAGCGTCAACAAAACCGCCACGCAGTTCTCACGCGCCGCCTCGTCTCCGCCTTCCCTAAGCTTCCCCACAAGAATCCCCACCGCGTTTCCGTCCAACATTGCACCCTTTCCGTCTGGACAAGCCGCGAGGTTGCAGAGTACTAACAGTATCCGGCTCGTGGACTCACCGGACCTAACCATCGACAGAAGAGTCGCCACCGCACCTGCACGAACCAACCTGGTTCTGTTACTCGGAATCAGAGACAAGTGGTAGAGCGCGAGAGCCGCGTCTTGACGCGCTCTTTCGCTCTCGGAAGAGCGGAGCGCGTGGAGGAGAGGCTCCACCGCGCCTAAAACTCCGATCACCATTTTATTCTCATCCTCCAACGCTAAACTAAACAAAGCTCCGGCAACATGCTCCTGAGCCTCCGTGGTTCCAGATTTCAACACATCTATCAACAAAGGCACAAACCCTGAACGCACAATCTTCACTTTGTTCTGTTTCTCCAAAGAGAGGTTAACCAGAGAAGCTGCAGCGTTTGTCTGAACGAGATTGTACCGCGAAACGAGAAGTTGTCGGAGGAAGGACAGGATCCTGTCCGTACAGAGCGAAACGCGAAGCTCCTCGCTGGTTCTCGTCATCTTCCTGAGTAGAATCAGACCTTGCTCGTGGTCGAAAATGTCGGCGGCTCGGAGCTTGTTGTAGATCTCTTCTTCCTCCGGCGACATCGGAGACGACGAAGAGTAATCGGAGGAAGAGAAAGATGTAAGTGGACTAGTATCGACTCCTGATGAGGAAGAAGTAGTTGAAGAGGAAGAGAACATAGTAACGGATCTTGTCGGAAAAAACGGACTTTGTCCCATCGTAACAGACTCGAGTGACGAGGTTGCTGTCGGAGAGATTGGTTTGTTAGATCGAGCTCGAATCAGTTCCATCACAGCATCGTAATCAGAAGGAGAGTTCTCAGCAACAGGAGGGAGAGTCTCAGGCTCCGGAGGATTAATACCCGGTGGATCCTGACCCGGGTTCGGGTTCGGATCCGGATCTTTATCCATCCGGGTACGGACCACGTTTTCCACGTAGGCAGCGTCAGGAGGACGAGGGTGGTCGATTTTTTTCCGGTCGCACCAGCTGAAGATGGTGGACTTCATGGCGAGGTTGGGGATGACGGTGGAGAAATCGGGTCGGGTCCCATCGAGTAGATCCGGTACGAAGCCTAAGTTGCGACAGATTTGGACGGAGAGACGCTCGAAGGTTTGACCGGACGGGACGACGACGGGATCCGACATGAGGAATCCGGTGATGGGACAGAGAAACTCCGGGGGAGTTTCGTCGTGTTTGTGTTGCGGTACGGTTGTTGCGGTGGCGGAGGCGGAGCGTTGGTGGAAGGAGAACCATCTTTGTCTGTTGTTTCCACCCATTGCTGAGAAAAGAGAGAACCTTTTGTGAGAAAAGTTGAAGAGGAGGAGGAAGAAGAAGAAGAAGACGAAGCAGCTCTTTGATTGAGTCCAAATGGTTTTGTTGGTTAAACCGATCCAAATTAAGATGAATTAAACCGGAAACTCTTTCAACTGGATTTTTTTTCTCACTAAAGTAATCAAACGAAACGGAATTGGTAACGCTGATAGTAACTACTCTGACATTTTCTTGGTTTACTTTACTTTTTGATAATTAATATTGTAAAGTTGATAATCATTAATGTACACCTCATTATCAACAACAACATTAGATCATTTCCATTTTCACTCTATAATTTACTCTATTTTATGTAGTTAATTTTATTTAAAAATAAAAAATAAAGGTATTATTCTATTTATAGATTAATATTTCATTTTAAGTTCATTACTCATTTTTTCATTTCATTTTAAAGTAGATTATGAAATAGAAATATATATATCCTTAATCTTATAGAATTTAATATAGCAACTATAAAAATTGATATTAGTTCACAGATTAATATATAAAAATGAAAATCTACTAAAATATTTGTATTTAACATATAATTAAGTAAATAAAAATAAATTATGTAAATTTGATTGGTTATTCAAAAAGTTGATAATCATTAATAGACATCTCATTTTTGCCATTAACCATTAATCTTTTTGGATTTAATACATCAATGAAGAAAATTAACATTCTTTGTGATAAAGAAAATTACAAAATAAAATTTACTAATATATTTTATTTAATATACAATTAATTAAATAAAAATAAGTTATGTAAATTTTATTGGTTATTCAAAAAATATAAAAGGTTACATTGTAAATGTAGAATGACATTGTTTTAAAACAAGAAAATAATTTTAGGATGATATTATTTGTGTAATCTAGAGTAACATACTAAAAGTTTAGACCTTAAAAAATGTATGTTACTAACCCTAAAAAGGATTTTGAGGGAGTGATGTAACATACTCAACTCATAAGTATGAGCTAATCCAAGTCCTTGGTAGTTACAAACTGAAAAGTAGGCCGACTAAATACACACTTTAATCTATCTTTTTAATTGCACACTATAATGATAATTGCCATTGACCGACAATCTCAGGCGTTGCATGCTCAGAAAACGAGAAAACAATATCCTTTTCCAAATAAAGTTTATATAAAATGTTATATAACGCTCTTCTGTAATTAAAAAAATAATTTTGTTGTTTCTAGTGTGATAAAGTCGGACTATGACAGAATCTATTAGATAAGAAAATAAATAAGAACATGACATCCACTAGGACATGTCTTTGTTTTTCTTTGAATGTCTTTTTACTCATTTAGCCAACGATTTGATTGTGTACAAACACAATGAGAATAACTAGGATAGTTTTGTTCATATTTTCCTTTTTACTAAAAGATATTATACCATATATTTCAGTTTCAAATAAGGCTAAAACATTAGCTGTATTTATCAACCAAAATTGGTATCTCTTCCGTTTCATAAAAATATAGGTTTTAGAAAAAAATATTATTTCAATTACTTTATTGTATTTCAATATATTATTAATTATAATAATTAATTATACACTTCAAAATGTAATAATTATATTTACTTTTTAAAATCATAAAAACAAAACAATTAAGAATTATGTATTTAATAGTGAAATGGTAATATGTTTATTAATATGTGTAAAAGATATGTATCATTTTAAAATAAAGGGAATAATATAATATAATATAATCTGTAATTTACAGCCAGCTAAACTATGCCTATCATAAGTTTATAGCATTACAAATTGTTATAAGAAAAAAAACTTTTATAAAAGAAGCATTACTTAAAAAATAGCATTACACATTGGCTTTGTCTCATCTTTCATTGTAGGATGATGAGTGTTTTCAGACTATTGGACCGAGCCCAACCAAAGCCCAACTTTAAGAAACATTAATGGGTCGTCACATTTTAAAAAGCCCTAACACGACCTTCTCATTCCAGGCTGAATGGTTTGTTCAAGGTACATAGTTGAAAAGCTTCTGCAAGTTTATTGCTTTTGCAATTGTGTAATCTCTTTTCTTTTCTCATGTCACTCTTAATCTTCATTTGAAGAGGCACTGTTTTCTATTGGGAGTTTGATGATTCATAGTTTGAAACTTATAAATACCAATTTTATATGACATAAGAAGATAAAATATTCACTCTCAAAAGTCAAATACAAATAGGAATCATAGTAGTATTATGCATAGCTCTGCTCCACAATCTCCATAACTTTCCTGTTGTACTCTCGTTTGTTCTCACTGAACAACTTTGCAGCTTCAGAGTTTGCTGGAGAGTTAGGATTTGGATCACAAAGCAGAGACTGTAAAGAAAAAAAAACAAAACCAAGATGTTAGTTAAGTTTATGCATAAAGCCCACAATGCAATGGAGGATTCATATTGTCAAAAAAAAAACCTGAATTGATGTGAGGATAGCTGAGACATCATATATAGGACTCCATTGGTTCTGTAATATATCCAAGCAGATGCTTCCATCAGCATAAACTGCACCAATGTTTATACGTCGATCAAGAACTCATTAACTATTAGTTCAAGTGAAGGATATAGAGTTTACTGTTTGGATGAAACATCTTTGAAACAAACCGAACTACTGGTGGTTTGTTAGGGTAGTCCTCAGTGAACAGAAGAGTTAACTTGAAGGTACCTAAACAGATTAACAACATGAGCTTATAGCTAATAGTTATAAACTCATGAAACATAAGTGTAAGTCAGACAGAGTTTACCTCCATCCCATGGACTGTCATCAGGTCTGCAAAACAGACAATGAAAGAAATAGATTTGTTTTATAATTTGAAAAGCATAGTTAAGACAAACCAAAAAAAATGGTTAAAGATTTGTAAATACCCAAAGATGAGGGCATTCCAGTGCATGATGTTGTTGTCTTGAGGAGCTCCACTAATCCCCAAGGGAGGATCTTTCTGCAGTCTCTTGAAGTCCCACATGAGTCTCTTTCCTTGCTGGAGTTGCCATTGCTTGAAAACTATCAAGACAAAACATTTCAAAAACCCTTTATGATTCTTCTCACATAGTAATAACTGGTTTATAATCTCATAAAAGTCCACAAACACATAGATATATATATCATTTGTCTGATAAAGTTTTGGACTTTTTCATTCAAAAGAAAGTTATGGACTTCCTTGAATCTCAAAGAACTAAAAGCAGAGACCAAGATCTAAGTTTAAATAATCTACTTGAAGTAGTTCCAATCTCACAAAGACAAGAACTTTGATGCAAATATGAATCAAAGAAACAAGAAAGACTCGGTTTTTTTTCCAAACTAACCTGAAATTCCAAAGCTTGATGAAGATTTTTTCAATTTTAAGTTTTGGGAGAAGAAGAGATAATGAAAAATGAGATTTATAGAGAATCAAAGGAAGATATTTTCTTTCCTTTGCTTCGCCTTCTTCACCATATAAGAAATGAGATAAAGACAAAATGATATTTATTTAAAATTATTTTCTTCCATATATTATTATTATTTTATGTATTTATTTATGGTTTAGCGTAAAGACCAAAACAAATTGGTCAATTAATCCTTACTGATTAAGATTCAATGGATACTAATCTCCTCCTCTTTTGAATAAGTCATGAGAGGGTTATGTAACTAACAAACTAAAACTATGGGGTTAAACAGTAAACAATCATGAAATAAGAGAAATAATATGTAAATATCTAAAAAATCATTTTATGTAAATTTCACAAAAAAAAACGTCTGAATATTCATCTGTTCTCTCCATCTCTTCAGGATCTCTAACACAATGTACAGAGCTTTGGCGAGCAGAGCACTGAGAGCTAAGTCTCTCTCTGACAACAAAGCCTCGACCTTTCTTGCTTCTTTCACCTCTTCCAGGTTTGATCTCCCAAATTGTTGTCTTTTTTTAAAGAAATAATTAAAATTATATAAAAAGACATGAACTTTATCAAGTCGGTGTTTTAAAAACGTGAGATTTGGATTTGGTGTTGTTGTTACACCATCGAGTTTCCGCATATCTGACAGTGTCTATGTAATGAACATACTATTATTTTTTAGAGATCGTTAACATGGTTCCTGATGTTGATCTCTACCGTTTTGCAGATTGAACCATTCGTTACCATTTGCTACCGTTGATGCGGAGGAGATATCTGGTACTCACCCTGCTGAAGTACAGAGCTTTGGTATGTGGTCACTTAGTTCTCAGAGTTTTGATTGGTCGTTGAAGCCATGTAAATGAGTAGAAGCTTATTGCTTTCAAGTCCTGTCGTGGAATGTTTTGAGCAATGTTCAAGAAATTGTTAGGCCTTTTGTAGGAGATTATTGTTTACGCGGATGGCTAGACACATTTTTTGAACACCTACACTGAAAATCGTTTGGTTTATACCCGATTTGTTGACTAGACAAATGTTTAGGCGCCTCCTAGACAGATTTTTAGACCACTGGTTCTGAGATATACTTTCCTTTATATCTGTAGTGCAGGGAAAGTGGATAGGATCGTCGAACTTTAACACGCTTCTGGATCCTCTCAATGGAGAACCTTTCATTAAAGTTGCTGAGGTGGAGGAATCAGGAGTTCAGGTACGAGTCTTGAGTTTACTGCAACGTGGTGTATCCAGTCACAGTTCTAACTTTATCTCTACTATGTTCTATGTTGCAGCCATTTGTTGAGAGCTTATCACAGTGTCCCAAACATGGTCTTCATAACCCTTTCAAATCTCCAGAGAGGTATACTTTTCTTGTGATCTAAGAAGCTGTATGATTCTAATCTATTTCTTTCTTTGAATATACTCAAAAACCTATGGTCATGTCTTATAAAGGTACCTTTTATATGGAGATATCTCGACCAAGGCAGCTCATATGCTCGCCTTACCTAAGGTATATTCTTGGATTTGAAAACTCAGATTTCCTGAATAATCTGTGTACTGAGCTACTGGTTGTTTGTTATTGTATGCGTTATATACACTACTAGGTATCTGATTTCTTCACGAGGTTGATTCAAAGGGTTGCTCCAAAGAGTTACCAGCAAGCTGCTGGAGAAGTCTTTGTCACACGAAAGTTCTTAGAGAACTTTTGTGGCGATCAGGTTCATGGATGTACATTCATTTATGTGGCTGAATCTGTAAAGTTACAGCTTGTAGAATTTTTGTTTAGTGATTCTGCTTCACTTCTTTTTGTTAGGTGCGGTTCCTGGCACGGTCTTTTGCAATACCTGGTAACCATCTTGGGCAGCAAAGTCATGGCTACCGCTGGCCTTATGGTCCTGTAAGCCATTCTTCCTAGATTCTTGTAACTTTGACACTTCTGTTTCTTGCTTTGTTTTTGAAGTTGTAATGTTATATATATGATACAGGTGACGATTGTTACACCATTCAATTTCCCACTTGAGATTCCTCTACTTCAGTTGATGGGGGCTTTATACATGGGTAACAAACCTCTTCTTAAAGTGGACAGCAAGGTAGTGAAACTATGCTATTCTTGTGTTTGTCTTCACACATAAAAAAAGCTATCCATGATTGTTTCAAATGTTTACTTGGATAGGTGAGCATTGTAATGGAGCAAATGATGCGTTTGCTTCACTATTGTGGTTTACCTGTTGAAGATGTTGACTTTATAAATTCAGATGGCAAGACTATGAACAAGATACTGTTAGAGGTTTGTGTTCCAGAACTAACAAGTCTATTGTCTCCACATGTTTTTTCTTAAACTGAGCTGATTCCATGTTTTAGCTATTGTGAAACTCCTATGCAGGCTAATCCAAGGATGACACTCTTTACTGGTAGCTCTAGAGTGGCTGAAAAGTTGGCACTTGACCTCAAGGGTCGGATCAGATTGGAAGATGCTGGATTTGATTGGAAAGTCTTGGGACCAGATGTTCAAGAGGTTTCTTATTATCAGCCTCATACTTATATTTCCATAAGTCTCTTTTGATGTGATTATAATCTTTGGACCATTGTTTAATGTCAGGTTGATTATGTTGCGTGGGTTTGTGATCAAGATGCATACGCCTGCAGTGGACAGAAGTGTTCTGCACAGTCTATGCTTTTTATGCACGAGGTTGGCTTGATCCTTTTGGTTACTTCAAGTTTGTTAGTTTGTCTTTTGTTTTCTTCAATGTACTTTTTTTTCTTACAGAACTGGGCAAAAACCCCTCTTGTTTCAAAACTAAAAGATCTTGCTGGAAGACGCAAACTAGAAGACTTAACCATTGGTCCTGTCCTAACAGTTAAGTTCCATTCATAATGTCCCCAACCATCTCCTTAGATTGTGATACTAAAACTGTTTCTTTAATTATCGTTTATAAGTTCACAACAGAGGCAATGTTGGAGCACATGGAGAATCTGCTTCAGATTCAAGGCTCAAAGCTACTCTTTGGTGGGAAACCATTAAAGAACCATTCGATCCCTTCTATCTACGGAGCTTTGGAGCCTACTGCTGTTTATGTTCCCATTGAAGAGATCTTGAAGGACAGTAAAACCTATGAACTCGTCACCAAAGAGATCTTTGGACCGTTTCAGATTGTAACAGAATACAAAAAGGATCAACTTCCTCTAGTGTTGGATGCTTTGGAGAGGATGCATGCTCATCTAACTGCTGCTGTTGTTTCAAATGATCCCATCTTCATCCAGGCAAATACTTTCACCATCATCATCTCTTATCTCAAAGATAATGATGTAACAAATGGGTGCAGGAAGTGATAGGGAACTCGGTGAATGGGACTACATATGCTGGACTCAGAGGAAGAACAACTGGAGCTCCTCAGAATCACTGGTTAGAGAAAAAAGAAATCTCAAACTTTCATCTTATGTAGAAGGTAATAATATTATGCTACTTACAACAGGTTTGGGCCGGCGGGGGATCCGAGAGGAGCTGGGATAGGGACACCGGAGGCTATAAAGCTGGTGTGGTCATGCCACAGAGAGATTATCTATGACTATGGTCCGATTCCACATGGTTGGGAACTTCCTGCATCGACTTAAGAAGTTGTGTGTGTGTGTGTGTGTGTGTGTCAACTACTAAGAAATAAATTAGCTAAGGAGAGCACTTGGTTTGCTGTAGCAATATCGAATAAAAGCTGAGAGTTTTGTAGTTTACCTCAGGACTAAGAGAATAAGAGCTATGATTGTGACATGAGGATTTTGTTTGTTTGTTTGCATAATAAAGCTATCTAGTGAGTGAGGTTACAGCATTTGATGTCTTCTTTTTCTATCTTAGGATTTTGTATCTATCTTGTTGGTTTATATGTTCAAGCTCAATAAATGAATTTTGTATATATATTGTTGTTTTCATACTAATGAATGAGTTTTGTATCTTCTTATGCACAAGGCCGCTACTGCATGTTGAGTACTCAACAACACATAAAAACAAAATTTTCAAATAATATTATAAATATTAAAAAAGAATTTGCTAGTTTCAAAAATATTTTTATACAAATATTAATAAACATAGTAACAATATTATTAGTTTACTTAAATGTATATTCATATAACTAATCTTAGATTGTTCAACTGATTTTCATTTTTATTTTTAAACTGATTTTCATATAATCTTATAGAAAATCAAATACAACTTTAGTTTCTCTCTTACATTAATAAAGTTGATTGTGTCTTCTTTGCTGAATAATAATAATAAATATTCTTCTTGACAGATTTTTTTTAAAAATTTGATATGTTGTAAGCTAGGAATTTTAGTTATCTATTTTGTACTTTTGGTAGTTTGAATATATGACGTAAAAGATTGTCAAAAAGAAATCAAGTAGATGAATAGAAGTGCGTGCTTGTGTTGTTTCATGCGTGCTTGTGTTGTTTCAGGTTCACTGGAACTGCTTGCATTGAGCGGTAATCCCTTAATGAGAGACTTATTTCTAGAGAATCACTTTCATCAACGAGCATCATGACTATGCATTGCTAGTTAGAGCACTGAAGTATGCTGTTAGGATTGATTGCCTCTCTAAGGCAGTAAAGGCATCATCTCATCATTATGATAATGTATATGACAACATCTCAAATACAGTCCATCACTTTATGCTAATGGGCAGAGACGTGTTCAATGTCTAAAGAAAAAAGTTGTTGTCTCAAACCCTTTCTTACATAACAAATTTTAGGAGTATCAACATTTATTTTTTTACTTTACTTAAATAATTGACCAAATATATATTATTCTATAAATGAAGTGATCCACTAATTAATAATAATTATATATATACTTAGTTTAATATATTTTACATCATATTTGTTTCGTGATATTTTATATTAAATTTATTTATTATCTAATTTTCTTATATTTTGACAAAATTTTTACTATTTTTTCCATATTTTTAGCAAATATTTTTGTTAGTTAATATTTTAAACTTCTTTATTTATCACTTATAATTTTACATCTTCATTGTATATATATATATATATATATATATTTAAGTCAATATATATAAATGACAAAGATTTTCATAAAGTATATAGCTTTATTTGAATTTTTACTATTATAGTCTACTTATCTCTCCAGTCTATGGAGCATGTTCTCTTCATTCATGTTTGGCGATATTAACGAAGATATTTTCAGTGTGACTTTTACCACACATTTGTTTCTAAAGACGCACAACGTGAGTGAGCTCTCAATATATTCTCATGTTTACATACATATACACTTTTTCTTATTGGTTCACATTTTAACTTAGGCTTTTGTAACACAGAGGTGCCAAAAATTTAGTCTGACTAAACCTCTTATTTGCATCCACAAGTTTCTGGTCGTTGAGTTTCATGAACCATCATCTGATGGTCTATACCATATATAGTACTTCTCACCAAACACTATCTTTGTGCTATGTACATTCGTCATCTTGTTTTCATAATAATATTTGTGTATGCCTTTTTTTTTAATTTCAGTGTCTCGTATATTCATGTCAAGGGAAGAGATCTTGGAAGCTCATTTAGACATATAGGGACTTGGTGCTTCAAGCAATCACTTACATGGATCCAAAGGTCAAGAGCGAGCTTGATAGACTTGCTGCTCGTCTTCGTGTGGATGATGATGTTCAAATTCCAAAGCTAATGGAATTGTTGAATGACGAGAACAATGTGTGACAGGTGGATCTCGTTTGGAGTATACTTAAATTTGGTTTAGATTTGGTTCGAAACATTGTGTATTCGGTTCAATTTTGGGTACTCATTTTAATTCTATAATTCTTAACAAAAAGACAAATGTACTTATGTCGTCAAAATTAAAAATAAAAATAATATAAAACATAAAAAATTAAATAATGTAAGACCAACTACTGAAATTTACATAAAAATTAGTTTAATTTAAATATTTAGATGGAGAACAAATAGATATTTCAATGTTTTGAACATTTGTTGATTATGTTTAGATATTTACTTGTGGCTATTCTGATAATTTTTTAGATATTTTCATATTTTTATTCTAATATATATATATAATTTAAAATAATTAATATATTTAAGTATATAATTGTGATTTAGATACGGTATCCAAATATTTCATTTTGAATTAGATTCAGTTTTGGCTATCCGAATATTAAATTTTTAGATCCATCTGAGTACTTAACCAATTTTACCTTGTGTTTCATATTACTTTCAAATCAAGTTTGGTACGGCTCTTCTGATCCATATATTTTACTTAAATTTTTTTTTCTACTAATATAAACAAAAATAAAATAAATAGAAAAAAACATTATGAGTTTATTTTACATACATAATTATTGGACCCTACTTTAAGAATACCAATAAATATGGTTGAACGTCGTGTCAATATTATTGGACATGTTGCAAAATTGACATCGTCTATAACCAATAACGTGTACTTTCTTATTAATCTTTTTGGTAAATATAATAAAAATACGATACAATCGAGTAAAAAAGGGTTAGAGTTGCGTCGAAAATAATTTGATCTCTTCACTCGGCACTTGATTTCTATTTTTCATTCGATGTCGTGAATTTTTTTTTTTAAAACTGTTTTGCTTTATGATTTTTTTAGCAATCTAATTATGTTTCTACTTCTTGGTTTGATATGAAAACTATGTAAAGAAAAGTAATATTTGGCTATAAAAATCTGACTTTGTGTGTGGCGTTTTTCACCTTAGTTTCCTTAATTCATAATCAATCGCAATTACTTGTTGTATTCGTGTACAGAAGACTCAACCATGGCCAAGTTCGGCATGATACGAAACTTTCGATTCTAAAATATTTCCTTCTAGCATTTTAGTTGATGTGAGTTTTAATAATTTTGTAATTTTTTTCAAGAATGATATTATTTAGTAGTTGCACAGAGAGAATTTCAATTCATTAAGAAAAAAGTTAAAATGCAGGAAATAAAAATTAGTTGATTAAAAAAATTATTGTGTGGACACATTAAATTATTTGCGATGGAGTTAAGAAAATTAGTGTGAACACATCACTTGTTAAATAATTGTAAAACTGACACATCATCATATTATTTTTTAAATGATTGTAAGACTATCACGTGTCAATTAATGTGTGAATACATTTATTAAAAAAAATTCTTTTAATATATAGGAGATAATAAATATTCATTTTTGCTTAAATTTGGAATAATAAATATTCTTCTTCACAGATTTTTTTTAAATTTGATATGTTGTAAATTAGGATTTTAGTTCTCTTTTGTACTTTTGGTATAAGTGTTCTAAAAGGTGCCTCATAATACATATGAATGGGCCTTATAAAAAAATTAGTGTAAACGATGCTATATAAAAAGAACAAATTGTTACAGATTTCGAAATATTTATTAGATTTCGAAATATTAATAAATATTATATTTATTAGATCAACTCTTTTGGGCTGCCACTAGATTCTAGCTTAATAACTTTTTCATCAATCGTAAATAGTCAATTTATAAGAAAAATTCGTCACTATCTTGAAAAAAAAACAACAGACTTCTCAATATTTACACATGGCTTAGCCTTAGACTAATCTATGGACCGGCCTTAATCCTAGCCCAGCTCAGACAAACCACGGGCACTTAAGTTTTAGCGTTGTGCTTTATGTCCAAAAGCTTTGATGATATGAACAAGCAACTTGTCACCGGTTATGTTTCTGACTCTTTGTATTAGTTCACTCCTTGAGATTCTCTTGTTCTGTTGTTATACACAAAGGAAGCAATAATAAGAATGTGTATATTCAAAATAAAATGTGTAAAAACTACTTGAAAAAAAAAGAATGTGTAAAAATGGTTGAAGAAAAAAAACACTTACTTGCTGATCTTTATAGTGTTTTTGAATGATGACTATTTGAGAAAGAGGTAGGAACTTGGATAATGCTTTAATCAATACAGGAAACGCCATCCATGGAGATCTCAATCTCTTTACACTTCCTGAAAAAGTTAAATCATGTCACAAACTAAAAAAAAAAAAAACAGAATCAAGAAGAGAGGAACAAAGAAACAAAACAAAACTTTGGTTTTGTTTTTTTTAACTTACTGTTAAAGTTAAATGGAGTTTTGATGCAGACAAGAAACTCAGGCAAAACATGTGTGTTCATGTGTGTGCTCCACACAATATACTTTCTGGGAGAAGCTAAATCATCTACACCTGAATCAAACTCTTGAGAGCTCGGACATGACTGAGTCGAGCCTGGTGAAACAACCTCTGACTTTCCAAGTATAACTCTACAAAGCAGCAAGAATCTCATCCCATCTTGTGATTCTTCAGCTGAGTCCTTCAAACTAAAAATCAAGAAACACAAACAGTAAGTGAGACCATTGAATCAAACCTGAACAAACTCGAATCAAACTCGAAGAAAGCAAAAAGAATTAATATTTAACTATAACCGGTCCAAGTGCACGGAAATTTAAGTCACTTCCAGAATAACTTTTAGACGAAAAAGTATTAAAGTACCATTCAAGAAGAGCATTATCCGAGGAGAGATACAGTCCACGGCCATAACATCCATCGTTTCTTGGCTGGCTAAAACCGTATTCAAGAATCGATTTCAACTCTGTTTTCATGACGGCGCACCAACCGTATTTAACTCTAGCTTTACCACCGTCTCCACCGCCGTGTTTCATCTCCACCGCCTCTTGAAAAACCTGGAAACTCTTGAGCTTAGCACGAGATCCAACCGGTACCAAACCCGTTTCTCAGAATCGAGAGAAGCTCGCATTGGTCTCCAAGAGCATGTTTACAGTTACGGTAGATAAGGTCATAAGCTTTATCGCCTTCAAGCAGCTCCATAAGCCCGTGTTCATCTGCGAAAGAAGGTCTTCGTTGTTGTTGATGGTACGAGTCACAGCTTCCAGATTCAGATATCGTTGATCTTTCTTCTTGCTCTTGAAACTCTCTTCTCAAGTAATCCATTGGTTGAAAAGAAAAAAAAGTGTTTATAGCTTTTGAATCGTTTCTTGGTGTTTTGAGTTATAAGAAAGAACAAAGAACTTGAGGTCCAAGTGTGTTTATATATAAGGAAAGATTTACAGAAAAGGAAACTTGAACCGCCTTTAGTTTAATCTAATCTGCGGTTTTGCACTTTTTTATTGTCCGAATACACATGTTATTGTCTTTTTATCCGTGTAGAAGACGTCAACAACATTTAAAACACGCATTAATTTTTTAAAAATAATATATTGTCAGATTGGTTATTGAGTTTGCGGCCGGTCGCTGTTTTTCTTTTTCTTTTTACTAATCCTTTGATGGGTCGATTCCGTGTTGGAGTTAAGCAGGTTGGCTGGTTTTAGAAAGACGAAAATACCCTTTTAATAACGTGGGCTGGATAAGATCAGCTGACATGACGATATTATTACACCTCAGAATGTATATACCATTGGCACACACGTTTTTATCCAACCCTTTGTTTCTTTCTTCTTTAGTAATAATACTAGAAAGCTTTCTTTTTTTTAGGTCAATGTTTTGGGTTTAAGAGTCCCACAAGTCCATAACTATTGGGCCATATCGATTTCTAGTTGGCCCAATTTAATAGACCAACAACAAAAGTGATGTCAGTTCACTTGTCATCACTATTTACTATTAATAGGTGGCCGGTCCGCACCCTGCGGGCATAAACATATTCAAATTATGGATTAAGTAGTACAAAGTTTTAACAGTAACGGATTTTACATCATAAGACCACCGTCTTTGGGAGAAAACATCATGCACAGAAAAATGTTGGTACTCGAATTTTACACGGACGAGATGGAACAAAGTAACTTCATTATCAAGAGGTAGTCGTTCCGGTTGCATAATTGCAACGTCCAAAAATAATTTATGTGTTTAAAAAGATATTTTATTTTCTAAATCTAGAATTAATATTGTATAGTTTTAGAAGTAACATATTTTATATTATCACTAATTAGAATTGTATTGTATATGTGTTGTAAGTCTTTATTTTTAGTAAAAATATTATTATGTTTTATTTTTTCGAAAAGTTTGTGTAGACATATTAAAAGAAAATATAATACTGGAAAAATATCCAATATTATGGAAAAATATCACCCTGGAAAAATATCCAATATTATGGAAATCAAGAGTCTGCCACTGGATAATACTTATAGCAGCCCAAGAGATAATGAAATCGACTGCCATTTAACTTATAACTAAACATGTATTCCAAAGGAAGCTAATGCGAACGCATGGAAAAGCTTACCCCCATTGGACTCTGGCCTGCACTTAGCATGTACAATAGGACCTAGAAAAGACTTGTCCACATCTGTTGTTGATCCGTCAGGAGCATTCATGTACACGGCACCTTTGTACATCCATTCCTCGGTCTCATCACTATAGAAGTCTTCAAACGGCTCACCACATAATGCACATGAAGTTTTGTCTTCATCTGCAGGAACAACCATCTCTTCGTTATCCTTCTTTTCTGTTGTTGGCTCTACGGGTAAGAACCCAGGTACTGCTTCAGCCCCAAGTGCCTCTGCACCACTAAGCCACATGCTACCACTTACAAACCATTTCCGAGAAGGCTTCTGCTTATGGTTCTTGGACATCATGTTCTTGGTTACATGCCAATCCATGTGCTTACTGTGCTCTTCTTGGCACTTGAAGCGTAAACCACATGTTGTGCATTGCCTGGGAAGATCCCCATATAGAGCACTGATTGCAGACTCGTTACGTATCTTGAGCATGTCCCCATCAAACTCCATCCCCGAAGCCCCCTTTATATGTAAATCAACTAATAAGATAAAGCTAAAAGAACCCGACTCTAAAGCATTAGAAGATGTGACATGCTTTAAATAATTTACCTGGCCAGTAGGCTGATTGTTCAACGAAATCAAACCTTGAGCCATGAGAGAGCCAATCAGACCAGAGAATGCGCCGCTGGGTGAGGCTGCCAGCGAAGGATTCTGAGAGATGGAAACCCCTGAAGAACGAGGATGCATGGCTTCCCCACCATGGATTGATAAAGGTCTAACGGTTGACCCTTGCGGAGGGTAACCATGACCGTGGCTTCCCCACCATTTTTCTTGGCTCGGACCATTGCCATTGTGCGATCAAAAGAGAAGAATGTGTGGGTGTAAAGATATCGAGATTCACCTATATATATTACAAAGTTAAACTAATTTTTATATGTATTAACTAATTATAAGGAAACTATTTATTACATGTATTAACTAATATTGTTGCGCAAGTAATTTATTTGTTATAAGGAAACTAATTATTACATGTATTAACTAATTATAAGGAAATTAATTATTACATGTATTAACTAATATTTTTGTGCAAGTAATTTATTTGTTATAAGGCAACTAATTATTACATGTATTAACTAATTATAAGGAAACTAATTATTACATGTATTAACTAATATTCTTGCGCAAGTAATTTATTTGTTATAAGGAAACTAATAACAAATTATCTTTTTCTTAAAATTAATGGGATCGATGAATTTAATGTGAGATCGATTTTATTGGTACTTTCATATATTAGAGCTTGGCGATTAATTTAAAAAATGATTAAAAAATTCCAAAAAATCAACCAATCAAATATCTCAAATTCTTCTGAGAAGCTTTGTATGAGTGACACGTGACAAATGTACTTCTCTTTTAATATACAGAGGGATGTGACTTGAATACAATCTCAAACACACAAATGTAGAGATCAAATTGCTGAAATGGTGGCATAGGATATGGAGAGGATAAAATAAATTTACTACAAATTCTTGTAAATTTACCCTTTTTTTTACTTTATTGTAAATTTATTATGTTGCTACTGTTTTGTGTATATCAACCATTAAATTTACTTTCTAGATATTGTTGAAATACTAAATTTTCAAGATTTTTTTAATTATATGTTAGCTTTTTCTTTGGTTTGGATTCTATGGTCAGTTATAAATTTAAGCTTTCTTAATTTGGTTTTGATCATATTAGCCGATCATATTTTCAGACAAACTATTTGTGACAAGAAGTTTATATTTGTGCTTTAAATTTAGCTAAATCCATTTTAAAATATATATATTTAGTACACCAAATAAAAAGGTCCTCCACACAAAAGAATTATAATTATTACAAAACGATACTCAGATCATGATTTTAGATACCAAACAAAATGAACTACTTTTTTGTAATTTTTATATTAGTGACCTCTACATATTTTAAGGCAAATGAAGCCTGCAAAAAGAATCAAGTAGAAATTCATAATCAACTCGGTCCGGGTAAAGTTCTACAATTTCATTGTCGTTCAGGGGACGACGATATAGGTGTAAAAACCTTAAACTTCAATGATGTTCCATATATCATTAGATTCTATGATGAGGTACCAAATTTAACAAAGTGGGACTGTATTCTAAGGCATGGACCTAAGATGGAGTATTCTTATGACGTTATTGTATACAAAGCGGGACCAAGACTCATTCCTAGATGTGGTCAGCTACGTGTATGGACTGCCAAAACTGATGGCATATATTTTACAAGAAAATTAAGTCAACCATCCGGTTTTGCACTTGCTTGGAATAAAGGATGACTCGTGTGTTTCCACTGTTTTCACTTTTAAATTTGTTTTATATGAGTAAAAAAATTATATTTTGTTGTTTAAAGTTTGATCATATTGGCCAATCATATTTTTCTGAAAAATATTTGTGACCAGAAGTTTAATTGATTTATATTTGTGTTTAAATGTAGCACAACTCAAAATGGCGAGGTGATCTTGGCACCTTCTTGTAATTTGTTTTCCATTTATTACATTTTTTATTATGATCTTCAAATGAATGATTTGATAAAGGTTAGTCTTGGAGGAATATCGGATCACTGGTTTAGTAAACCATACGCTGATTTTGTTCTTACTGATAAGAATGAAAGCATCTTGCACTTGGAAACTTGAATGCCATAACTTGTTCTGCCTCAATGGAGCAACTATTTGTTTTGTATAATTTTAATTTTGTCTTATGTTTCAAACAAACAATTAACTGTAAGTATCTAATCTTCTTTTATTATTTAAAATCTTCAAGCCAGATTGGATTGGTTTATAAATATAGATGAATTTATGAAAAATTCTGATGATTTATGAGTTATATATTAAAGTTGTAAATATCTTCTAAGTTCAGTGGTATTCTCTTTGACAAAGAGAAAGAAAAGCTCTGTGATAAAAAAAAAACGATTATATAATCTTTCAAGCCGAAAACCGAATAGTAGATAAACCAGTATTCTAAAAATTGGTCTACACGGCGCTTAGATACCCATCATAAGCTTACCACATAGATAAACTGAATATTGTGCAAACATCCTCTCCAAAAGTGATCTATCTTCTAAGACAAGGCAATGGACTATCGTTGTCCTTGATTTTGTTATACACCACAACTTTAAGTCTGGGTCTCTGCCTCTTGGCCCTCTTCTTCTCCTTCTTCTTCCTCAGGCTCAAGACTTAAAGACTGGTTTAGACACTCTTGAGCTTCTTCTAGTGCTGATTCATTAGCATCTGTTGCATATAATATCTTCTTAACCGCTACTACTATCTGCACATATTGTGTTTTCAACAAATACATACCATCACACTCTCATTGTTTTGAGTTCAAACGTAGAGAAACAAAGACAAAAAGGCATTGCTATGACACTTACCGGAAGATCATCAAGCTCAGGAGTCTGACAAAGTATCTCTACATCCCGGAGCTTAGTGAAGTAAAAATCTCTTTCCTTTTCCAAGAGATCAACCGAGACCTTGAGATCTTCAAGCTAGTATTGTCAAAGAAAGTTTCATATCAAAGGTTTGTTCTCATTGACCTGAAGAAAAGAATGAAAACTACTATTAGTTACCTCCTTTGACAGAGCTTGCACTGCGGCTGATGAGTTGCTCCCACCTCCAGTTGCATGTGATTTTGCTTGCTTGGAACCTAAGAGTTTAGAATGTTCTAAAAATATATATTAAGTCATAAACTGGATAAGTAAGCTAATTTAAATGGCAGACCAAATGTTTTGTTGGAAGTAGTGACTGGAGGAGGCTGATGCATATTGTTTGTTTGCAATGACTTTGGGACCTTACTAGAACCCTTTACATTTTTCTCTTTGCCACCTCTTGATCTTCGTTCTACTGGATTATAATTCCTACAATGATGAAACAAGTGGAGTGGCATTAAGAAGAGTTCTAATTATTATTAAGGTAGCTAACAAAAGAGTCCATACTCATTCATAATGCCACCATTTATGGAATCACAAAAACGTTTTAGCCATTGTAGAAACTCCAAGTTGTCTAGTGGTCTGCCTTTGACAAGCTTGTTGACTTCCAATGGCTGAGATATTTTCAAATTAAGACAAAAAAACATTGTAAGTGATTTACATATTTTTATAGGCATTAGGCCACATGATCATTATCTCAAAGGAAAATGTAATTTTACCTTAGTAATTTTCAATTTGGTGAAGACTTCTTGCATGACTTTGTAGTTTTGTATCATCTCATACTCATTCTTTGCATCAAAATTAACCTGAAAAGTGGAAAGATTTAGATTGATCTGCAAAGAAGCAAACAAGAGATGCATATAAAAAAATGTACCTTGTGCATTGGCACAACCCCTGGAAAGGTCATGTCCATCATTTGACATTGAACCGCACCCGATGCAGCCTACCCAAAAAAAAACACCAACCATAAGCCACTTAGATAAACAGTCTCTACAACAGTTTCAATGCTTACTTGCATGAGTATGATCAGTTGAAAACAAACAAGTGAAAACATCTTAATAACCCTTGAAGCGTTTTCAATATCAAAGGCATAAGAGTATCAAGCTGACAAATGTTAAATTATTACACAACATATATTGCAAATAACACTATTTCTATAAAGCCA
Organism: Moricandia moricandioides; assembly: GCA_905132885.1. Classification (NCBI taxonomy): domain Eukaryota; kingdom Viridiplantae; phylum Streptophyta; class Magnoliopsida; order Brassicales; family Brassicaceae; genus Moricandia; species Moricandia moricandioides. The sequence continues at coordinate 142,563 of CAJHQQ010000395.1, forward strand.
AAAACTGATATATTAACCGGAATATTCAACAACTCTTGTTAAATGTTTTTGGAGTGAAAGTAAAACACCGACAAGATGTGTTAGAGATCTCACGTGAAAAGAACAAATCAAAACTAAATATATCTCAAAATAAATCTTAATAGGCCACCGACATTATCAAAGCTAAAGGGCACGTCCTCTACATTGTACAATGCACATAGTTAAAACATTAATCTGCCATTGAAACCAACACATGCAGAAACAAAAGATCATATACATATACCTCTTCGATGCGAGAGAGATTGAGATGAAGACGGTCATTGATCCAACCAAGAATCTCGTTTCTTCCAACAAAGTAAGCACTGTCCATTATACCAATGTTGGTAGCCATTTGAGTCCCTCTCTTTCTCCCTCGTAAACTCAGATGCAATGCGATCTTTTTTCTTTTTTCTTTTCTTTGTTGGGAAGAGAAACTGAGAGTTGAGCAAAAGACGGAGAGTGAATGAAACAGGGAGAAAGTAGAAAAAGTGCTAAAGGCAGATATGACTTTAATTAATCTTTAGTCGTTATGATGCCTCGCGTGAACCAACTTTTTATTTTATTTTACTTACAAGTATTGTATAAAATTATACTCTATCCATTTTTTTAATACTTGAAATTTTACGATAGTGCATAGTTATTAAAAAATTTATTTTAATTTAAAATATATAATTAAATATATTAAAAATTATTTAATTAATTATAAAATAGTATATTATTAGTTATATAATTTTTGATAAAGTTAAAATTTTATCAAAATATCATCTATTCTAAAACATCAAAAAATTTTTTAAACATTATCTATTTTAAAATAGAATATATATTTTTCTGTGTGATCAGGACCCGAAAGCATAAGAAAAACTAGGAGATTTAAATAAGGGAATTCAGAATTATTTTGTTGAAAACCAAAAACTATACTCTTTCCTTTTTAATATATAAAATGTTTTAGAAATATTTGCTGTTTTAAAATATAAAATATTCACATATATATATATAGGTTACATTAATTTTGTCAAAAAATAAAAACTGTGCAACTAATTGTACTTTTTACAATGTTTATTTATAATTAAATTATTATTTTTAAAAAAAGTGTGATTGACACAAGAAGTGTATTTTAAAACCAAAGAAAGAGACTTTTTTTAATATTGTTACACCGGCAAGATGCATTAACTCCTTGGTTCGTTATGGTTACAGAGTTACAGCTAATCTCAGTTCACAAGCTGAACTTGTGTAACATGCAACGCCATCACGTGGGAGTGTCTTTGATAAGTACTAAAATGGTAACGATATGGATTTAATATCCACATATTTTTTGGAGAAGTTAGAAATTTTATTCGTTGCTTGCTTACACATCCACCACATTTCATATAAAAAAACATACACACAAGGACAAAAAAAAGGCAAATACAGAGTACATGGTACACGCCAAGATGAGTAACGATATTTAGCTACAGCAGGCCACAAGTAGCTTTACTAGTAGACATAAGTATCATCAAAGGCCGAGCCGCCAACATATTTGGCTGATGTATCCACCTAAAAGAATAGAAACAATGAACAAACATTGAGTGTTCAGACCAAACAGTTAGGTCACAAAAAAGGTTTTAGACATAGTTTAGAAGTTATACCGAGCTAACATGCTTTTCTGTAGTCTCGCCCGGAGTAAACTTCCCAGCAGCCGCTGCTAAGTCATCATCGTCCTTCTTAGCTGGTACGTACCATACGTTTGCACTATGTGGGCTTAAAAGGAATGAACGCACATAGTTCTCATAGAGATAAGAAGCACCGCTCATGCCCGGTAACACCAACCAACTGGTTAAGGCTAGCTTGGCGTATTGCCATAACGGAATCCTGATCATAACATGAACCTCAAAACTTTAGTTAGTTTATACTCTTGAAGTTTTAGGATCTTGATGAAGTTTTAAAATAGTGCGAGGCTATTAAAAATTGATTTTTAATCTAAAAAGTGTAATTAAAATATATATTAAAATTATTAACCAATTACATTTTTGTATAGTTTTTGATAAAGTTAAAAGTTACATTAAAATATGAAAACATCATCTATTTTGAAACATCAAAAATTTCTTAAATATCATCAACTTTGAAACGTATGGAGTATAAAATAAGAAACTAGCACAATCTAGAGGCTGCAATACATCCACAATATCTTACCAAATAGAATGCAAATCTATGATTGTATGAACCACCATCTTATGGTTCGCTCTATCTATATTGTGATGTTGATCTAGGTTTAAACATTAGTTCATCAAAAACCCTAAAGAACGTTACTTGGACCCCACGAAAGCTAAAAAATACTGACCCTCCAAACAACTTGTAACAAAGAATTATTTTTCTATAACAAGGTTGGGGAGATCCTAACATCGATCTGTAAGAGCAGCCCTATTAGAAACAAACATATGGTTTACTCTGCTTTAAGAGATAGAAGCTTTCAGATCAAGGAAGCCTCATTAGATTATTTGTGTAATAAACTTACCATTCGATGAGTCTATAGAAAGTGAGCTCAAAGAGTTTGATAAGTGAATAAAGAGCCCAATAAGTGAGCCATTGCTTGTCGTCTCCACCGGTCCTCGACTCTATTGCTCTCACTGATGCGTATCTAAATCAAAAGTATAAACCAAAGTTTTTAATTCCAATAAAAGGCGAGTAATTAATCAGATAGAGAAGGTTATATTGGACTTACAGAGGATAAACCAAGCTAATGATAGGTCTGCACACACCAACACATGCAAAAAGAATCAAATTAAAAAAACTAAAACGAGAACATAGCTTTGAGCCTTTGGCTACATGTTAAGAGTTATTGTTCATGTACCCAGCGATGACGTCCAAGTTCTTGAAGATGAGCTTCACTAAACTTCCGATTGCTGAAAACATTTTTGCCGTCGAATTATCTTCTTGCTTTTTTGTTCTTGTACTCTCTCACAACCGTCTTTTGAAATTGTTATTACATTTGTTTTTAGGACAAGAGAGTGTGCTCATATGAAGTAAGTTTGGCATGACCACACGTGTCTATGACTAATGAGAGGAGTCGAGACGAAGTGGAGCCACGTTGCGTGAGCAGTCATGGCTTGGTTTTGGTTTTGTGACCGTTCGATTTCATCGTTGTTGTGAAGATACTACAATTAATATTAGTTCGAAAACAAACATCATAAATTTTAATACAAAATATTAAGAGATGAGTTATACTAATACATAAACAATTTTTTTTAAAAAAATAAGAACTCAAAACATTTGTGAAAACACTCAAAAGGAAAAATATCTTTGATGAAACTAATAAATATCGTTAGGAAGTAATTAAATATTTATAGAATTAGTGCCGTCTATACCTATTTTTTAGAAAAAAAACGTTTTATTTATGACTAATTTGGACCAACTTTTAGAATATTAGATGAAACACATCCAACTTTGTATAATAAGATTTGCTTACAACGTGTCAAGGAAATGATTCCAAAGTATGTGCATTCTTCTGAATGATATGAAAATGAGGTCTAGTGATTACACCTTAATCCGATTTGGTTCGTTCTTGCAACATTTTTATTGAATGGAAATAATAAACCGGTTCTATTGAGTACCAGAAACAATACCCAACCAAAAACAAAGAAGGTGCATAGAAAAGACTAAGGCTCTTGTAACCATCAAGGAACAAAGAAGACACTAGCGAGATGGCACCAACTCTGAGGATCGATGGCTAGCTTTAGTGCCTCTACGGTTCCAGATTGGAGTTGTCTCGATGAGCTTGTGGGGGCAAAGCCGCCTCTCCCTCTTGCTTAGCTTCTTGAAGTTGTGAACTTTAAGCTTCGCAATCTCAGCTTCTTCCTCTGGAGTCGTCTCTCTAACTATGACTGTTAGGCGACACTCTGGTCTTATCATCAGCCCACATTTTCCTTTTCCATGGATAGATATCCTCTTCTTGAAGAGTCCCTTCCCAACAAACGCTTCCGCTGCATCACATATCAAAAGCTTAGAAAGATGAACAGTTCCTTAAATGCAGCAAGCAGAGGAGTCAAGGATTCAGTATCAGTTAGTACATACCAATGATGAGACGGTCAGGATCTAGTCCATGGTTATGAGAAGCATTTGCTCGAGCAGCGTGGATAACCTGTATTAAAGTGGATTTAAGAACTGTAATAGTCAGTGTCCTAAGGGACCTAGGCAGCCACCTAGTTGGCAAATCGGGCATAATCGAAACAATTTTTCTACACCGATATTTTAGAAAATTGGTTTAGTTGTTCAAACAAACGGTTAATGCGCCCGTATAAAGTGTCTAATTATCGCCTAGCGATTTCTTCAACATTGGTACTAATAGAACGAGTTGTCTGTTTCAAGCTCAAATCTGAGAGATTACCCGGTACACAGTGTGGGAAGCCCGTTTAACTGTGACCTGAAGTTGCATCAGAGCATCTTCAACGCGCATACCACGCACTAGTGCTGCAACTAGGTTGACCTTCTTAGGACTCTGAAACAAGCAAGGGTGAGCAGATCATGTGAAAAGCGAGTTCTGTTGAGAGTCAGAGAACACACACACACCTGCTTTATGGCCTTGAGTACAGCTTGCACTTTTTTACGCTTTGGGATAATCTTCTGCTCTTCTTCTTTGCCACTACCCAACAGAGCTGGAGATGACAAAGGTGATGACACAGGTTCTTCACCAGCCTTAAGTGTTCTTGAGGTAGAAACTCCCTGAAAGCAATAGAACAAGACCCCATGACTTTCATACCCCAAAAGTAGAAGTTCCTAAGTTTTACAAGAGTTCCATAGTTTCAAAAGATGTGATCTTTTTCCACCTAATTAATATAAACAACACATGTTCACATCCCACTAGACACACATTCTCACTTCCCCTATTTCAAGATTCTAAAACGTCCAATGTAGAACTACAGAAACATAAATTTGCAAAATGCTCAAAGAGGAAACAGGAAACTCCTATAACTATAGAGAACAAAAAAAAAACATAGATTCAGATAGTGTAGTAACTAGGAACGCGAACAAAGCATTACCATTTGCTGTAGATAATGATGCAATGGTCTTGAAGAGTAGTTTGGTCTCAGGAGACCCTGCAAGTAACCTACTTCACGAGCTAAGAACATACAAAAAAAAAAAAAAACTGAATCATCATCACCCACTCAAGTCAAAGAAACACAACACATACCAGAACAGATCAAAGATATTACACAAGAACACATAGACTCAGATATGACTTAACATTTTCTATACTCAAATGAGCAAAAACTCAACATGGGCAAAGATAAAGGTTTCACCTTTCGAGAAAGGAGACTCTAAACTCCGAGTTGAAGAGTAATGGGCTGTTGAAACGTTACTGTTCTTCACTCTTCTCGAGACTTGACGAATCAATTGTAGATTCCTCTGCCAACCCGCCATTGTTTCCCAGCTAAAAACCTCTTCTGTAAACGCAAAGAATCTGAATCAGAAATAAAGATCAACACTTTGCTCATCTCGCTAGAGAATCGGAGCATCTAGGGTTTATCAAACGAAGCTTACCTGTGATGAGCGACGACGAGAGAGAGGAAGAGAGCTCGTGAAACGGTTTTTGTTATTTGGACTTTGTTTCTTAATGGGCTCGTGATAAGATTACAGATGAAGATGGTGGGCCTATTGGGCTACTGTTTTAGCTAAGTTTTAAGCCCGTTATAAACCTATCCTTGCACTGTATTTAGTCAGATATGTAAAACAACACTTATCATAGGTAGTATTGGGTTTAACCCTAAACTCTTTCTTTTCCATTCTTTTCTATTTTAGAGGTGATTGGTTGGAATGTAAAAATTGTATCTAATTTTAATTTTAATTTACAATCTATCAAATTGTCAACTATGCTTTAAATTAATTATTAAAATTGCACCCAAAAATGAAAATCAATGTAAAATCCGTATTTTCTAAAAATATATATATTAAGCCGTAGAAAAATTATTTATATACCCAATATTTAAGAAATCGTTAGAAGATGGTTACGTACCTTATAAAGAAAAAAAATTATGCAGTGTCTAGACCAATTTTTTTAATCGTTTCATTTAGATCCGATTTGACGACTAAGCGCCATCTAAACCGAATTTTAGAACATTAGTTATAGTAAAAAAATTACTTTAAAATTTACAAAGATACAACTAGATCAAGAAAATTTTATAACCTAAATTCTAGCCAACCAGTCATCACTTTTGTTTTTTTTAGTTGTTCTTCTAATTGTATCACTTCGACTAAGAGCATTTCTAATGTAAAGGTACTCTAAAATAGAGTGTGAAGAAAAATACTTTAATCATACTTTCATTTTTCACTTCATGATGAAGTAATGAACAAACAAAAAAATATTACTTTATTTATATAGTAATTTTTTTTATAGAATAGAGTTAAAGTGTTTTTTACTTTATACTTTCTTTTACTCTATTTTAAAGTAAAAAATAAAGTTGAGTTGGAAATGCACTAAAATAGAGCTTTATCTGCTCGACAGAATTCATTTTCGGGGGTAACGGGTCGGATTCTGTAGTTTAGGTCCAACTGGTTTAACTCTATTTTCCAAATTTGGTTTTGCTTTTTTACTTGGTTTAGTTTTGATTTGGTGTAACTCAGTTTGACTAGTTGGTATAGCCATAGGCAGATCAGTACAACGATTACTTAATACTTACCCCCTCCTTTATTTCTTCTTGTCTGTGAAAATTGGACCCCATGTTGCCTAATTTCACGTTTCATTTCCACGACTTTATCTAACTCATTAATTTTGCTTGTGAGATAATGGTAACTCTTTAAAGCAGCAAATGAACTATTGTATATTCATATCTTACCCTTTCCTTGACTACACCAACGGACCAATCAGGCAACCACAAACCTTTATTAGTACGCCAATAAATAATCTTGCATATGAGGCAGGACTCCTTGTTTGGCTCAGTACAAGAATGGCTCCTTAGGGATGTAACAAAGGTTTTTTTTATTGAATGAAACTTGACATTCATTAAAAAAATCTTGCATTTTTTATTTTTTGTTATCGATAGGATGTTGATTTCTTCGTTCTAGCTAATTGTATGATATGATTATTCATATGAATATTGTATAATCTATGATCTATTCTTTGCTTAGGATCTAGATTGCTATCTTAAGGGACTTCAATCTTAAATATGTTAATATTCTGGTATGTACGTAGTTTTTTTTGGGTATATTTTGGTGTTGAATGTGGATGTTTTTAGTTTTAGTTTTTTGTTTTTTAATTTCTTTTTTAGGGAATTTTAGTTTTTGCTACGCGTTTTTAAAAGGTGTTTCAAAAAAAAAAAAAACCTATGTCGATTTAAAATATACATAGACATAGACGTAACTTACGGCTTGCGGTTCTCGACGAACTTACTCCACTATACATGCATCTCTTTATTCGAAGTTAAGCTAGCACTTAGCCTCTAATTACCAACCTAGCTTCTGAATATTTCAAACGTTCACCTATATGTACATATTCTAGAGATTAATTTTCTCGTTAGTCTATTTAACTTATAAAGCTTTTGTGATTGATTTTATGAAGTGTGCACATAACATAAATTTAAAAAGTACAAAGTTTTGCATAATATGATTATATTACAGTTATATGGTCCCAATATCATGTGTTGATAATTGGTAGATTATATCTTACCGAACCTAGCACTCATATAGAGCCCGACCATTCTCATTGAGAAAGCCAACAAACTAACTTCGCCAACCTATTAAGGCAAAATTTTGGTTTGTTTGATTTATTGCTTTAGGTGTACATATACAATACAATTATTTTCATATTACAGAGAAAAAATATGCATAATTTCATTTAGCAAAATTTGAATTCTGCTCAATAAATTTGCGTACATATTAACTGTTTGAAGATTAACGTAAAAATAGGACAGGCTCTGAAATTTCGAGGTTTGAAATCAACATGCGACTATTGCACCAAATAGAAAAAGAAGCAAAAATTACTGAAAATATATTACTAAGAATTTTTGCTAAAACACTATATATATTCAATATTTCTTGTGTTTCACAAAATTATAAAATCGGACATGTTAAATTTTGATAGGTTTTCAGCTGAAAACCAAGTGATAATAATTAAATTAGTTCATGCATCTTTTTAAAGAGAAAATAGAGACTTGATCCTAAATTGATGAGCCAAATAATTATCATATTTGTAAAGGATATATAATCGAAACTTATTGGCTATATTTTAAAACCATAGGTTAATGAATCTAACTACGTCAACTCAGTTTAAAGTAAACCCCTACGAGTTTTTACATAACGCAATATATATAATATAATATATATATATATATAGAACTCTCTTTTTCCGGACAATCTCTATATTATCTCCATAATATGAACAAATTCACATGAGAAATGACTTAGAATCATCGAGCTCATAACTACAGATATAGTCAACTATGAACCCCTCTAGTATCATGCCACGTTCAAAATATTATCACGTATGACACATATCATTGTCCATACAAAATGCATCTCCATAATCATTATAAAATGTTTCAATCGTCAATAATTTGTAATTCGCAGAAAAAAAAATACATTTAGTATTATCAAACTATAAAGCTGCAAAATACCATTGAATAATACACCGCCCATTATGTATCGATTAAATTGAAAGATTTCGAACCTTAGAGCATGTTTATTGGGGGTTCTTAGTGGGTCTCTTAGCAGGTGGGACCCACTAATTCCCTAAACAACATCCTTTAGAGCATCTTTAACCCTAGCACTCCATTTGGGGTACTTATTTTATTTTTTTTTTATTTTTTTTTTTAAAAAAAAAAATTAAAACGAACCAATCACGGACCGCCACGTGTCAGTGGAGTCCGTATAAGAGCTAATGCTTAATTAGGATGTTTAAGAGTTGATGCTTATAGTTTTGGTGGGCCCAACCATCAAGCACCCCCTTAAACACCCTATTAAACACCCCTCTTAATGGTGCTCTTAGACCATCTTCAACCTAAGAACCAAAGTGGGGGTGCTTATTTTTCTTTTTTTATTTTTTTTTTGTTTTTTTTAAAAAAAAAAAAGAAAAAAGGAAAAGAACCAATTGCGGGCCGCCACGTGTCAGTGGGACCTGCAAATAGTTCAAGCAACTAATCAAAAAGGGTGCTTAATTAGAGAAAATAAGAGTTGGTTTTAGGGGGTGCTAGTGGGGCCCACCCCTTAAGCCACCCACTAAGCACCCCCATTGCACATGCCCTTAGACCACCTCTAATGGGGGGTTCTTAGGTGGTTTTGAGAGGTTCTAAAACATTGTGGGGCCCACAATTTTTTTAGAACCAGCTCTAAAAACCCTTATTAAGAACCTGGTTCTTAAACTGTTTGCGGACCCCACTGACACGTGGCGGCCCGCGATTGGTTCATCTTTTTTATTTTATTTTTTTAATTAAAAAAATCAAAAAAAAAGAAAAAAAAGTTTAGAACCCCAACGGGGTTCTAAACCGTTGGAGGTGCTCTTAAATCCCATAAATAAGGAACCCATTTGCCAAGTCACTTACACTGTTTGCGGGCCCCACTGACATGTGGCGGCCCGCGATTGGTGTTTTTAATTTTTTTTTTTAAAAAAACAAAAAAGACAAGGACTCCTATTTTTTTTAAGGGGTCCTTGCAATAAACATGCTCTTAGAGATTACGATCTTCGTTCTACCGTCGACACATGTTAACGTTCACGATCTTGTAGAAGGAGTGGAGAAGCGTGTGGTGGCACCAAGATGAAGACGTGTGGCATGGACCTAACTGAATATGGGGACCAAAGAGAAGCAAGACGATAAAATAATGCTTTTAAGGTGGTCCACGACATACCTAACTCTTTTTTTGAGTAGCTTGTTCTGTGGTCTTGCACAAAACATGTCTTCTCCAAGATCCTCGCTTTCCATATCGGGAGAATGCAAAGATCGTTTGATCTCTGCCGTACACGCGTACATTCTTCCATGTGATGGGTTACGAGGCTGTTGAAGATATTGTAAACTTGTTAATTGCATCCAATGAGTGGTAGAGAAGCCATGTTGTATAGTTTAAACCAAACTGTTGATATAATTTCACTGTGTCGGTTAATCCAAAACTTGTTGAGGTATTAATTTGTTCAGTGGTATATTTATGGTAGAATCAAATTCATGAAAGTTTGGTTTAGCTAGGAGCAAGCAAGAAGTTATAGGTGAACTCTTCGGTATTTGATCATAGGTTTATCTAATGGTTGACTGGCATGATCAATAATTATTTGAGCTTCTCCAACAATCACTCAAAAAAAACAAAGATTTTCAAACTAAATGGACGAGAATGTGTTATTCCAACTATCACTTTTAAATTTATTTATAAGAATTTTTTTAATTTACATTTTAATCTTTAATTTTATTAATAATTAAATATAATCACTGAAATTTTATAAACGTATAAATAAACTATTGGAAATATATTAAAATATTTATGAAAACAATAACAAATAATAAATAAAATTATAAGTAGTATACACGTTTAAAATATTTATACACAAACTATTTTTACGAAAATATAATGATAATCATTAAAATATTATAGGGAGGAATTACGATGAAAAAATAAATAACATTTTGAATGAATGAATATTATATATTCAATTTTGAAACTGTACATTTATCTTCTCAAAATTTGAGGGAATAAGGTTATGTTGCAAAAGAAAACCCTTTAAGAAATGAGGAGATAAGGAACTCTTGAAAATGTTCCAAATGACATGTTTACTCTATGATTAGTCAGACGTTTTACCAAACCAAACACTAATGACAAGATACTTCAAATATGTTAGTATCAGATTAAATCGAGTCAAAAAATATTATTATGTTCCAAGAATAGTAATTGTTGATAGTTTTTTCAGAATGAAAATAATTTGTTTTTGTATTAAATAGTAGTAGTTCTTTTGATCATTTTACGCATATTACATTTTGGGTAAAAATGGTTAATCTATGTCACTTTCAAACGGCTACAAATCAATGTATGACAGTGAGGGGGCTTGTTCTTTTTTTCTCCTTAAATTAGGAACTGATAATTCAGAAGATATATACAACAACATGACCCTTTTCCAGAAGTAAAAAGCTAGATTGTTCTCACCTTTTGAGCTACTTTAAAGTTTCTTATAGATGGGTTATTAATATTTTACCGTATGTAACCTTATATTTTGAAAACTGATTCAAAATCTAGCCGAACCAATCTGGATAGTTGCGTAGATTCTTCCTTAAAATGCGTCCACACCTATAATTTTTAGCTAAATTTACAAAATTATTTGAACAACATACTATTGATGGACGTGGAAAATCTTCATAAGCCGACATCAAAACTTTTTGAAAGTGATGGTTTCTAAATACCCTAAGGAAAAGGACACCATAAACATATACTAGAAGGGATAGTTTAGACATGTTAAGTCAAGATGTTTAGGTTTACTATAAGATTTAGTAGATCAGTTCACGATTCGTTGAGTTTATTCTAAAAATGAATAAGTTTATGTTGGCATAGGCTTAGACTCTGCTTAGCTAAACCCCAATAATTAGAAACCCATGTGCGTAATCGTTGTCATACATATACTGGTACACACAAGAAAATGCTTTACTAATAACTATATGAATGGGGTATCATATAACAAGATCTCCATCTCTACTCCATAATGTACTTTATTTTACTCAAAAATGGAATAGAAAATTGAGTAATGAATAAAAAAATAAAAGCATTATTCTATTTATAAAATGATATTTTATTTTTGATTCATCACTCCATTTCTTACTCCATTTTAAAATAAATTATGTAGTAGAAATAGAAATACCCTAAACTATGTACTTAGAAATTCATAACCTAAACAGTTACATAACTATTAACAAAGCATATATATATTTACAGAAGCATTCTATATACGCATGCAAGTCTTCAATTTTTTAAATAATAAGTTATCATTAAAAATCTCTAGGCATTAGAGCATCTCCAATGGGGAGTTCTAACTATGGAGTCTTCAAAACACATATACATGTTTATATATATATATAAATTAATATTTAATTATATATATATATATAAATTAATATTTAATATATATATAATTTTACGGAAAATACAACCCCAAAAATTTTCCGTAAAGATATTTTGGATTGAGTTTCCCGTAAAATTAAGAATCTCACAATTAAATACTAATATAAATGTATATATAATATTGAGAATTCCGGAGCTAAAACCTCTCATTAGAAGTGTTTTTATGAAATTATGATTTTAGTGTTATAGATATTCTTTCTAGAAGAAAATAGTGTTCTGATTTCTGAAGTCTCCAATCACAATGTAATACATTCTTTGGTGGAGTTAATACGTTTACCTAACTTTAACGCGGAATTTAAGATCCTTCATTGTACTAGAATTTAAACTTGATATCTTAGTCAAAATATCAGAAGAATTAGTCCAAATTGCCAAAAAAAAATATCAGAAGGATTAGTCCAAATTGCCAAAAAAAATATCAAGCTATTAATGAATTTGACTTATGCAGTCTTTAAACAGGAGATCCGTGTCGTTTTACAACCAGAGGATGCAAGTGGGATTTGAAGGTTTGTTACTTCATACATTTTTGTTTGACTTACACTTTTAATCGGTCAAAAATGATTATGGTCATGTAGTTAATGACTATTGTAGAAAGTTTACTAGCTCCAAAAATGGGCGATATACAGAAGCATAATTTTTCTGCTAAAAAGAAGAATTATTTTTTTGCTTAAGTAAAAATATTCATGTGTCAATCTCATTAGCTACTTATTATAAATATACATATAAATTTTTCCTAGTCCTTTAGATTTTTTTATATCAATAACATGTCACATTTTCATATATTATTATAAAAAAAATTCAAGCATGTATCATCTCTTATATCATTTACTAGACAAATAAAAAAATATGGTTATTCGTCTTCCAAAGTGGATTGTAATAATATTACCACGCTAATAAATGTTGCTTATGTTAGTGTCGTTGATCTCTTATTGGCAATTTGATTGATGAGTACTGGTAAATTTGTTTTTTTTTTTTTTGCGTTTATATGAAATGTTAATGTTTTTGAAAAAAAAACTCTTGATATTTTAATGTGGCGAGAAATGGTGATCTTTATTTCCTGAGAATTGAAGTACATTGGTAATATCACAAGAAGGCTTCTGATTATATCCAATCATCGTTGCATTATTTTACAAGAAACTTTCCTGATTTTCTCTTTAAATGCTGGTACGTGTTGCTACAGTCACATTAAACCCTTAAATTTTGGGGATTAAAATATTAAACCCTAGCTAAGTTTTGTTTTGATATTTAACCTACCAATTGTTTAGTTATATAGCGTATAAAATAAGATATGATCTAAAGCTTGTCTGCATCCAAAAAGACGACCGGAGTCGTTGACTTGTTCTATATATCAATATTAATCTTCTAGAAACTATAAGAAACATCGTAGGAACTTACAAACAAACAAATTTCGAGCTATAAGATGAAGTGAATAAAATACTACCATCAGTCGACTGACTAATTTATTTAAATTAAACTCTTGGTTGATATAAAAAATACTATTGTAAATTTAGCTTTCTCATCTTTTTTTGGGCATTGCTTTTCGTTATATTGATACTTTTAAAATGTTAAAAAATTCATGCTAAGGACCTTTGTTCGGTAGGAAATTATCTTTTACTTTAACTTTCTATTTTAAAAAATTAATTAAGGGTAAATCTAACTATTTTAAAATTTTATCACAAAAATAGTAATCAAGAAAAAATGACAAAAAATGATTTTTTTTAATATTTTAATATTTTTTTAATTTTCGACCGTACCTTTTAATATGACGTAAATGTGATCATTTGATTACGTGTATATAACTAAAAATGTATCATATGTTTTGTATAATCTATTTATCATATTGAAATGTTTATTATTTAGTAAATAAGAGATAAAATATATATGATACAAAATAAGATATGATTAATAAAAAATCTATTAAGAGTTAAAACCCTTTTAATACTACTAGTACTATTAATGTTTTCAAACATTTTTTAATATTGTTACCCATTTTCCAAACAATTTTTATTGGTATTTTAGTTTTAATAATGTAAATATATATGTTAAAAAAGTTGATAACATGTGCATTTATAAGCTACTACAGCTCTATAAATTAGATATTAGTAAAAAGTACTACATAAGTAGGTATCTATGTCGCACATAGTCAAAGTAAACTTAATATATGAACCCCGAAGATGAGTGAATAATAAGGTATGGGCGACGCATCCCAAAGGACGTTGTGTTTACGGGATTTCAACCGAAAATTTTCCTTGGTTTTTAGTGGAAAACAAAAAACTAATTCCATAAATTATCAATAAGTTCATTTTATAAGCTCAATGCAGCGTTGGAAGAAATAATAAATTTTTAGAAGCTCCATGCACACAGCCACGACGTGTTCCTCTTGTTTATCGTCGATCTAAATTCTGCAGGTCTTGTTTTATCCTCTTGTGCTAATTAATAATCAGACACTTTTACGAGTGATATTTATTTCTCAAGTTGGTTTAAATTTAAAGATGAGGTGCCTTCGTTTCCGTAAACTTTACTGTGAGAGTTAATATGCATGACTCTAGGACAATAAAAAAAGTCAAATAGCGAAGATGAAATCATGTTACAGTTGAGAGAGTCTTAAGGATTCTGTTCCAGTTCTGTCCTAAACATTAGTACTCTCTCCTTTTTTAAATATTTGAAGTTTTATGATAATCCACTGCTATTAAAAAACTTAATTTTAATATAAAATATAATTAAAATATATATTAAAAACTATTAATCAATTATAAAATAGACTACAAATATATTATTAGTTACACAGTTGTTGATAAAGTTAAAAATTATATTAAAATATGAAAATATTATCTATTTTAAAAAAAAAATTTAAATATTATTTATTTTGAAATCGAGTGAATCTTACAGAACATAGCTATCTGATTTCGAGGTAAATTTTCTCCACTAGTTTGCTCACAATTAACATATTGGACATATTATACCCAAAAAAACACGCAATAAATATACATTACCCCATAAGTTATGGACTTTTGATGGGTCGACAATTCAATGGATGTATTCACAAAAATGGAGGTGACATTAAATTAGGGCTGCGTGGTGAAGTTGCTAAAATTTGGAAATAGGTGAATATTTTTTTTATAAAATAGAATATTTAAAAATGTATACCCGTATATGAACTCTTTTATGCTCGTTACAAGATGCCGTCGAAGCAAATAGTAATTTAGTGTCAAAACACTTTGGGAATCAAGTACTTTTTAATTTGATTATATCCGGCCAATGCTTCATTGTAAAGGACTGGCGATAATTTTGTATATCAGGTAGCGAAAAAAATATTATCAAAAAAAAAATATTTTCACAATATTTTTTCTTATGTGCACTATCACATTTTACTTATTATTTATTAATCAAAGTTATATCATTTTAAATCAATATCACTTCATGCAAAAAAAAACGAATTCAGATACTTATGTAGCCAAATGGATGCAATCATTGTAAATTCAGAAAATCTATTTGATAAACAAAATAACCCTCTGTTATAAGCTATTTTATCTGATAATAAAACTACAAGCAATATTGGAGTATTAGCTTTCTGTCTCTCCTTATAACTTTCTCTTCTTTCGGTGCCACTCCTTTTTCTCACACATCATGCATTTATCAGAACCACACGGTTTTAAATGTCCAAACTGAGATATATTCATATACACACACAAACTCATACATGAACGTGATATAATATATCTATGTATACATTGGTGGTCTTGAAAACAGCTAAATGAAACATTGGCGTAAAATCCCCAATTTTTTTTAAAAAATTTTACATAGAAAAAAACCTTCAAATTTATAAAATAAAAATTTATAAAACCATTTCTAAATTGTTTAGGCATCCAACATCTCAGTGACGGCAAAAATCCACCGATCCTCCATAAGAACAAAATACATGCGAAAGTTATTTTGAGCGCAATGGTTTAACAAAATACTTAACAAATTCACCAGAAAATATTTTCATAACCTTGTTGCAAAAATAAAATTGATGATAGATTGATGATAGATTGACACAATAACCTTGTTGCAAAAATAAAATTGTTGAAAATATTTTTGCATAATCTTCAGGTTGATGATAGATTAACAGAAGTTGTTAATAATTAAAATTGTAAAGCAGAAATTGAAGGAAATTTTTAGCCGTTTAGGGATTTATTTTAGATTTTCGTGTTTCAAACACCAAGCATATTACATTTATTTAGATATTTTTTAATTAGTAAACGCAAACGTCAAAACAAATATATTTGTGTTTGAAACCGTGTATAGTAAGCAGGGGAGAGATAGATAGAAGGAGGCTGACTTTGGAGAGAATAGAGTAAATGCATTTTGCTGTCCATGTTGACTCTTTGAAAGCAAAGCCAAAGCCAAAGCCAGCCCCTTGATTATTATTGTTTTTTATTCCATTAAATCATTAATTACTTACTAATTGACTCATCTTTTGCTATCTCTCTCATCTTACTCACTTTTTCTATATATGTAACCAACATCTCTCTCCACTTCTTCAGACAAAACCAAACTCATTTGGACTTTCTTTGTCTTAATCCTCAAAACTTCTTATAGCTTTATAGTAAACCCACAAAAATTAAGGGTTTGATCTATAACCTTATCAAAATCCTTTTCTAGAAGTCGAATTTCTTGCCTAAGCTTTATATCTTCATATTGGAAAAAATGGGAAGACCACCTTGTTGTGAAAAGACTGGAGTGAAGAAAGGGCCATGGACACCAGAGGAAGACATCATCTTAGTTTCTTACATCCAAGAACATGGTCCTGGAAATTGGAGATCTATCCCTACTAACACAGGTTTGTCTTTGTAATTTCTTGATTACAAACTTGTTAGTTTTTTTTTTCTTGAAACTTAACTAGTTAGTTTGTTTAACTAAACTTTTATTGTTTTGAAATTTTATTTGGAGGTTTAAGTTTCTATATACATATTCTGTTTCCTCGGTTGGTAGGATCATTAATATGAGTGTAGTAAATAGCCAAAGTGATTTCATCGACTCTCTTGTCCACACATCTTTGATTACCAATCTATCCATTTTCCTTGAGTTATTTGTGTTAAAATCTTTGTTAACTTGGTGTTTTAGGTCTGAGGAGATGTAGCAAGAGCTGCAGATTGAGATGGACTAATTATCTTCGACCCGGTATTAAGCGTGGAAATTTCACTGAGCATGAAGAAAAGATGATTGTTCATCTCCAAGCTCTTTTAGGCAACAGGTATAATATACATGCACATGATCTTTATTTGTCAAGAAATACATTTCTTGTGTAAATATATGTATATAATAAGATCCTAATGTGTTTTTCTCTGTGTTTAGATGGGCAGCCATAGCATCATACCTTCCAGAAAGAACAGACAATGATATAAAGAACTATTGGAACACTCACTTGAAGAAGAAGCTCAAGAAGATCAATGAATCTGGTGAAGAAGATAATGATGACTTCTCTTCATCAAAGACTATTTCACAAAAGCAACATCAAAGCTCAAGCAAAGGTCAATGGGAGAGAAGACTTCAGACTGATATCAACATGGCAAAGCAAGCTCTTTGTGATGCTTTGTCTTTTGACAAAAAACCACCATCATTGTCAACACCTATCATACCACAAAACATCCCTAGCTTCACATCAGTTTTACTTGATAGTTGTCATGATCCATCCTCTTCTTCTTCCTCAACCACAACAACCACCACTACAAGCAACGTTACTAATCTATACCCATCAGGCGTATATGCGTCAAGTGCTGAAAACATCGCTAGGTTGCTTCAAGATTTCATGAAAGACACACCAAAACCACTAACCATGACATCCTCATCACCGGTTTCAGAGACCGGACCACTTGCTTCAGCAGCTTCCGAAGAAGGTGGAGAAGGGTTTGAACAATCTTTCTTTAGCTTCAAGTCCATGGAAGAAACTCAAAATTTGACTCAGGAGACAAACTTCTTCCACGACCAAGAGAGCAAACCGGCAATAACAATGGACCAAGATTTTGATTTGATATCTCAAGGATCTCTATCTTTGTTGGAGAAATGGTTATTTGATGAAAACATGGTCGGTATGTCGTTAGAAGGAGTGGATTATTTAAAATTTTGAGGGCTTAATTAGTTGCGAGTTATAACAAATTATATAGAGTTATAACCTATAATATATATGCTTATTATTGCATTAGGGTTTTAGAGTCTTTAGTAGCTTTTTAGCTCTACAACACTCTTTTTCCCTTTTGGTGATGTAATCTCTTTTTCTTATAATTTGTATGTTTCAGAAAGGGTGTATCATCTTTTTATTAAAGTATGTGTAATGTGTTTCTACATTGTGGCTCATATGGGTTATGCAAATGTCTTTTTCAACTGAAAATTGAAAAAGATCTATTTTTGTGTAAGAAAATGCATCTATAAAACTCAGTTTCTATTTTCAAGGTGAGATTATGTTTCAGAACCAAAAAAGTGAAATCATGTTTATCCAGTTTGATGAGCTGTTAAAGAAGTTTTGTTAGGTTGATATATATCTGGATTAAATATCACTACATAATAATAAAAACTAATTAAAGGAATAAAAAAACATATTCCCTCCGTTTTTTTATTTGACGTTCTAGGATTATACACGTAGATTAAGAAACACTTAATTTTTTTTATCATTTTCTAAACAAAAACATCATTAATTATTTACCTAACCACAATACAACAAATAATAAAATATGAACTATTATATCATTGGTCATCTAATATTAATTACTAATAAATGTTACATAGAAAATTGAAAACGTCAAATAATTTGAAACAAAAAATTTCTTCTAAAACGTTAATTAAAAAAAACGGAGGGAGTATTATCAGTTTTGTCATTTCGAATCAATCATAATCCCTGAAGACAAAATGTCATTAAATGGTAATATAAAGAGTCCACCTACTGGAGTTATTCAAACATTATTTACATATTTAATTATTTTTATTATATATAATAATTGTAATATTGTCTTGACGACTAAAGATATGGTATTGTTGATTTGAAACTGACATAAACATTATTCATTTCACCTAAAAATAGGCGAGTTCTCAAAAATAATTCTTTTTAGCTCTTTTATTAAATAAAGTTGTAAAATTCTTTATAAAAATACCACAAATTCGAGTTGGAAACATTTATAAAGACTTAAGAAATATTAGAGAGGTTGTATGAAAATTTCATAAACGTTATTTTTGCCCTTTTAAATAACATAATATGACTAAAAGTTTCGGAAATAAACAAAAAGGTACGTTTGGATATTTCTTTCAATTATATAATCAAGCAACCAAGGCGTTTAATTTTAGTTATAAATTATTAATGACATCATTGTGTTACTATACAATTAAAAAACTTTGTAATCTATACAAATATACTATGCCTCCAATAACTAAACGAGGCAAAAACTATTGGTGGAAGAAACTTTGACAAAATATGATATCTTTTTTTTTGGACAAAATACGAATTAAAAAACAACAAATATGTATAAAAGAGAGAAGAGAAAATAGTATTAAATGCTAACATGTGAAGGGCTTGACTTGCGCCTGTCAAACACAGTGAGCATTAGCAAGCTGGTTCTGACTTGTGAACAGTATGCTTTTCCCACCGAAGACTCACTTTCGGTCATAATTTATTTCACACTCTCTCCACTTTAACGTTAAAATAGTAGTTGACTTCTTCGTCTTTCTTATCTCGGACGTTGACTTGGTTGATTAAGACCGAACTAGTTGTTCAATCACCCTTTTGGCAAGTATAAATCAAAAGCTTTCTGATAAAAGCTGGACTAGTTGACGGCCCATTCAAACACAGACTTGGAGCCTTAGAAAATTATATTATTATTAGAGACTAATTTTAAACGAAAATAATTAAATAATTATGTTAATTATGTATTTATAAGAAATAAATAAAGTCCACAATTCGACTTTTAACTATCATATTTTTTTTTTTTAATGATTTTAGGGGGTTAAATAAATAAAAGCACAGCCCTAGGCTAGTTATTTAGGATATGGGTAGCTTTGCTGGCATGTGGAGTCTGACTCTTCGCCTCTCATTGGATCGACATGGTAAGTGGACCCTGTAAGAAGTGTAGACATCTAAAACCGCTCAATCACTTTTGGGCCAGTTAAAGGGCCCACTTATTCGTTATCAAGACAAAATGGGGTATGGGCATCACCTCATGGCCCATCATATTATATTTAATACAAGCTATAATATTTGTTAAATGTATGTATTTAATGTATAAAACTCATTATTACATTTCTCTTCTTATTTAAAGAATAGTCAAACATAAATAAATGACAAAACGTGTAGTGATTATATAATATTTACTATAAATATTATGTGAGTTTATGCAAAAGATGAAAACGATCAACACGGCTTCACATGCACATCAAACACATTTGCTGGATAAAATGTAATAGTGACTGCATCGATCATACTCATTACAAACAAGAGGTTTTCTTGGAGGATGAAGGGATAAATTATATTTCATAATTATAAGAGATGCTTTTCACTCCATGTATACAAAAACTTCTTTTTCAAAGTTTTTTTTTTAAATGATGAATCTAGACTAAGTTACATCATACATACATATATATATCTATATATGTATATATAACCATATAAGCTAAAAACACACACAACAATATAGTAATATCTTAGTCAAAAAATTGTTTTGTTAAGAATAACATAAATTAAATACTATTTTTTTAGAAAATAAACACTATCAAAAATATATTAATGTTTAGGTTTACAATTTAATGATTATTTTTAAGGTTTCGTGTTAATGGAGTGAAATTGATTTTTTTTTTTTATAAATATTTAAAAAAATTAATTAAGTCTATTTCTATCAAAAAAAAAAATATTTTTGAAAACATACATTCATTAAAAATAAATTTCAAAAGTGGTATCAATAATTTCTTTCATAAAAATAATTAATTTATAAACACCAACTCAATATATGGTATTACATATTCTATAAGTTGGTAAGCTGAATAGCTCTAGTTAGTGCGATGCAAATAGCATGGTAAGAGATTATAGAGATGGCTATTGTAATATATGCCTTCCTTATACATAGTAATATCAAGAAATACTAATATACATAAATTTAAACTTATTAGTGAACAATCTTTATTTTCTCGTCTGTAAGAACATAGACACATAACCTTCCCGTGTTTTGTTTTAATCTCAGTTTCGTGTTTTGTTTTAATCTCAGTTTCGTGTTTTGCTCAGAACAAGAACCGAATAAACAACAAGCAGCTACTACATACATAGAAACCAAAGCCCTGGATGATGTTTTAAGTTTCTTTACTAGTGATCAAGACATTAATCATTGCGGTGAAGGTTCAGGGTGGTGTTGTGGACTCGGTACCAGCTCAGGTGCTACAGCAAAGTGCAACCCTCCTCTGCGTTGAACTCCACCGCCACCACCATTGTGTAACATAAACGCAACCTCTGCAGCGGCCAGAGCAGCTGCTTCCTGATACTCACAAACACAAGACATAAGTAAAACATAAGCTTAGACTTATGTGTGTGCACTGTGTTATTTTTACCTGTCTTTGTCTACGGCGTTGTAATATACTGATGGCCCAAGCCATGATGTAACACGGGAGGAGAAAACCAGCAGCACGCAGCATGAAAAGCTGTCCAAAACCAAAGGCAGACCAAAAGAACAAGTGTTTATATGTCAAGAAAGCAAATCTAAAATGGTTTGAGCCTCGCCCTAGCTAGAGGATGTACGGACCTTCGGGCTCAGAACCACTAGATTATGTAAAGGATGGTGTAGTAAGAGATGTTGCTTACAAAGAAGAAAGCTGATGGATCATCTTCTTCATCGTCTGAGTTGTTGTTTGAAAGGTTAATAGCGTGTCTTAACAACAAAAGTGCCATTAACTGCCATTTTTAACTCTCAATAAGTTTCCATTTTCAACTGTTATAAACAGAACATAGATGTGGGCTTACGATAAGAGCAGCAGAGCGAAGAAACGCAGTTCCACTAGAGCTAGAATCAGCATACTCATCATAGTCCGCATCAAAGAAGTGACGTTCTGCAGCTGCCATTGCTAAAATGCGCGGATCATTCAAGTCTAAGGGAACACCATTAGCCCAATCTTCACTGCATAACACAAACAAACATAACAACGGTTCTTGAATAGAATGTGACTTTGCTATATTAAACATAAGAGACATAGATAAAGAAAACTTTACCGGATATCGATAACTGTATCATCAGGAGGAGGAGGCGGTGGAGCTGTGTAGCCAGGTTGATAAGACTGTTTTTATCATCAAGGGAGAAGAAAACAAGATCTTAGTAATTGCAATGAAAATGATAATATCTAAAAATCGGTTTAGTTGGCGTCTAGTCTAACTCAAAAAATGGGTCTATACGCCCACATAATCTGATATAACACACCTAACTACCGGCTAGCGATTTCTTGAAAATTGATTATATATAAATGTACCTTGTGGCATATTTCACAGATGATGTCGCCTTTCTCATTACACCAACGTTGAACACACTTTCTATGAGCATACTAGACACAATAGAGAAACCAAAGTAGTTCAGTTCAAGTTTCAGGTGGAATAAACCGACAAAAACAGAAGATCAAATCACCTTCAAGCTGCCGCTACAAGAACATGGAGACTCGAGGTTCTTAACAGAATCCTCATCTTGGCAAATACGACATTCAACTGATTGGATAAGGGGTTCCTCTTCATCAGTGACATCGCTTTCTTCCTTGTCATCTATAGGGAGGCTTGTTCTGCCTTGAGCTCTGGAACTTTCTCCATTGGTTACCTTCTCTGAGTTCAGGTGACGGTCGGTACATGAACTTATATGATCAGACATCTCTCAACACTTTTCCTGAAAAAAAACGTTGACTTGTAAGAAAAAAACAAATGTTCAGGATCCAATCACAACCATGAAAACTAAAGAGATACCATTTGATCATAATCAATTGGCAATCTAAAGAGAAAGAAGATCAGAGATTATTATTGTTACCTGATAGATATAATCTCTGGAATCGTAGAAAGAAGCTACCTTTAGATGATGTCTTGAGCAGGAACAGCTCTCGAACGAAACTTTAGGACAAATGTGTGTTCTTTGTTTGATGATTGATGTTCGGTCTGAATGATTTTCAGATAAGTATAATTAAAATGTCTTCAAGCGCGTGTATACTGTATCTATACGTTTTGTAATACACTAACCGGACGTTTATGGATGTTGACGGTTTGACACGGTGACTTCCGTTAAAAGGGCATTCTCAGAAGAGTTGGTAGTGGTACTAATCTCTCTCACCTACTCTTTAACCAAACGGTAACGGAGTTAGTTTCTTGGTGCTATCAGATTTTTCATTATTTTGTACCAATCCTGGTTATTGTTAGATTTTAGATATAAAAGATATTTTCCACCAAATAGGAAAAAAAACTAATTCTTTAGATATTCAAGATTGAGGTGTTGATCAGTGAAATTATTTATTCAGTAAAATTAATTACTTTTTAGATTTTCAAGATTGAGGTGTTGATCAATATATTATTTCTTTTTGAAAAGTTATAAATAAATAGAACATTGCCAAAACAAAGTTTCTTTTTAACAAATAATATTAAAGCTAATTATTTTGAGAAATTATGGATTGAGGTGTTGATCAAATATTCGTTCAAATTAAAAAAATTATAAATAAAGAAATATCTTATGATTTGAATATATCTAATGCTTAATTGATTTCTAAAAATATTATAAATAAATAAAAGAACTCTACTCGATATAAATTTTTTTTAAAGAAAATATAGAAGTAAGTTGAAACGTTTAAATTACAAACTCATCTATCTTATTAAAGTAGAAGTGCTTTAGGATTTTGTTTGGAAACATGGATAGTGAGGATTGTTTGGATACATGGATAGCAGTATTAAACTAATTTCTTTTATTTACAAACTTAGCCTTTACATTTACAATAAATCTATCTTATTAAAATTGTAGTACCCATAAAACTTCATCCTTATTTTTTCTTCTTATTTACCATTCTGTGTCATTGAATAATTTAAAAGAAATTTTATTTACAGGCTGACTTAATAATTTTTTTATCTAACCGAATAAATTCAAAAACAAGCATAATATTAACAAGATAGATCCAAAAATCTAGCCCTTACGTTAACAATATTTTTTATTTCCAAATTACAACCCACAAAATAAAAGAAAATCCATCAATCAATTAAAACTAAAATCTAGAGGTTTTCATATATGAACAAAACGTAATAAATTGCTAAAATTGAGATATTCACTTATTCTTATATTTTAAATCATATATTTTCTGTGTTAGACAACCATATTAATTTGTTAGTTATACATTTTTTCTTATTTCAACAAAAATCTAAAATAAAAAAATAGTATTTATATGAAATAATTGAATATTACATAAATTTTATTTTCTAATAGATCAAACAATAATAAAATATGAACAATTTCAAACATATAAAACACATATAAAACCAAACACAATTATATATGTTATATATTACAATTTACTATAATACTCATGCGGGTGTTAGTCATGGTCATCTAAGTACTCATCGACTACAATTCGGTCTTTCTTAATGTTGGGGTTCAAAATGGTTTTACATGAATATACGGACGGTGTCGAGTAGGATCATTCAAGGTCCAGGTAAGTTTGTAGGAACCTAAAAATATTTTAAAACTGTTGGTTTACAAATATTATTAAATAATTTTAAAAATAAAAATAAAAATAAAAATCAAAACCCGCGCTTACAAAGGGCGGGTCAAAATCTAGTTAACCATTAAAATAACTCACCATACAAAAAACTGGACCGAACCGAACCGGTTCAGTTCAATAGAAAACCGACAATATATAAACCTACCACTTAGCCGATTTTCAGTAGGACACTCTGACCTAAAGCTTAAACCCTAGCAACCATAGAAAGAGAAAAGGCGAAAGCTTCACGAGCCTTAACAATGGCGGAGCAACAAGAGATCATCGATCCCGTCCCTGCTGAAGTAAACGCAGATCCAATAACTGACACGGAAGTCGAAGCCGCGGAGAAACGTGAGAGAGAGGAGGAAACAGAGGACGGAGGCGAATCTAAGAAGCAGAAAGTTGGAGAAGACGAAGAGAAACCTAACGGGTCGGATCCGGTTAAGCTTGGTCCGAAGGAGTTTGTTACCTCTGTGGCGATGTTTGATTACTTCACCAAGTTTATGCACTTCTGGCCAACTGATCTCGATGTCAACAAGGTATAATATTTACTTGTCTTTTTACTCTTTTTAATTGTAAAGTTTCGATTTTTATTTTGTAAATATCATTAAAAGTCATGACTTTGTAGCCAAAGTAGGTTCCTTTGATTACTGCCTGAAAGTCTGCTCTTTGTCGGGTTTTGATTGAGTTTTGTATTTAGAAACTCTGTTTTGTTCTTATTTTATTGATTGGTAATAATGTTTGTGGTTATGGATGATGCAATGTGTTTAGAAGTGTGTTTATTTGCAGTTGTTAGTTTGATTACTACTTGAAAGTTCTTTGCATAAAAGCCTATCCTTTGTCGGTGATATGATTTGGTTTTTGATTTGAGTTTGTATTTAGAAACTCTGGTTTGTCTTTAATCATTGATTGTTTATAATGATTGTGTATATTGGATTCTGCAATGTGTTTAGGACAGTGTTTTAAAAATCGGTTTAGTTGGTGCCTAGGCGCCCATATGCTCTGAATGAATGGATTTTTTCAAACTGTTTTTTAAAAAATCGGTCTAGACGTTCGAAAATTCAGTCTAGGCACCAACTAAACAAGAATCCTCTATAAGGGGTCTAACTCGGCCTAGCTATCTTTCTAGCATTGGTTTAACAATTTTTATAACATTGGGTTGTTATTGGAGTTTCTTTGGAGGTTCTAACTAACTTGTTACATTTTCAGTATGAACACATGGTGCTGCTAGATCTGATCAAGAAGGGCCATACTGAGCCTGAAAATAAGATTGGAGGAGGGATCAAGGCCTTTCAAGTAAGAATCCACCCTATGTGGAAAAGCAGGTGCTTCTTTCTGGTTAGGGAAGACGACACTGCAGATGATTTCAGCTACAGGAAGTGCGTTGATCACATCCTCCCATTGCCTGAGAACATGAAGACTCCTGGATCTAATGGACATGGTGGAGGAGGTCGCGGTGGTGGTGGTGGAAGAAGAGGTGGTCGTGGTGGTGGTAGAGGTGGGAGATTCAGAAGATGAGTTTTGCTTGCTAACTCTTGTTGCTTTAAATTGAAATTTTGAAGCTTTCATGTTAAGTTCTGTTTCTAAAAAAAACTTATTAAGTTATGTTCTTGTTGAATGCTATTGTAATTTTCCAGAGAATGATTTGTCAGTTCAGTTTAAATCAACCTATATTTTTCAAGAATCAGAAACTGCAGCTTAGCTCTATGTCCACAACTTGAGAGGATACTTTTTTACTTTGGGCCGTTTTTAATAAACGAATGGTTCAGTCTTGAAGAATCTTGTGGGCTTTTAAGGATTGCTTCTCATGTCAAGATCACTATTTTGTATTTTAAAAATGTATGTAACTAAAAGAAAGTGGCCACCGCTAGCTTGCGAGCCCTACTATGGGTTGTGGAGTAATCTACTTAAAATGATATGTAACGGGTGGCCTTTCTCTAAGAGGTTTGGTTTTATGATGACCATCTAAGAGCATACATTCGTTTAGCCAAATTAAAGAAAATTCTAATATTTTTTCAAATCTTAAATTCTTAATGGTGATCGGCAGGACTGGTCAGATAAAACATTCATATTAGTCTCCAAATTTTACATGTTTTAGTATATACAAACTATAGCCTTTAAAACTAACCAAAACATATATGCATGGTTTTTATATATTAGCAATAAAGTATCCAACATCGGAAATTCAATGAAATATTAAGTAATATATAAAGAGTTAGAATCAGTTGATTTATCACAAATTGATTTTAATTTGAAAGTTCATGATAAATTTAAATTTAATATGATATCACTCGCTCGATTGAGTATAAATGTTTTAGTATTCTATATATGTTTTAAAGTTATGAGATATTTGACAGATAAAAATCATTATAAAAATTTATGATTAATCCATTAATCATCAGTTACTTTTAAGTTAGAAAATTCACTAAATTTTTATACGGTAATTGTTTCGAAGTTTCATAAGAGTTTTAAGCTATGGTCACACCTGATCCAAGAACCAAACAGGTCAAGGCCTCAGGGGTTTGGGAGAAAAAGGTAAAATATCATAGGCCACATAAATTTGTGGCTGTAAATCAAACTAAAGTGCTGACGTGTGACCCACTTCACTTTTTAAAACGTATCAAAATCTCAAATCTCACGATTCCAAAGTCCAAACCAAAAAATTTCCAATCTATTTCACTTCAAGAAAAGAAAAAGAGAGAGAGAGAGACCTACGAGAAAATTTGTTTAACTGAGAAATCAAATACTAACATCAAAAATAATGATAGAAAATAAAGATCCAGTGATCAAGCTTTTTGGGATGAAGATTCCTCTTTCCACGGTTTTAGAGGCTGAAGAAGATGAAATATCTGCAGAGAAGGTACTGATTCTTGTTTTGTTTACAGAGATGGATGTTGAAGAAAAATGGTTTTGATATTTTGTTGGACACATGAAACTGTTCTTTTATATTAACCATATGATAGTATAAGTAGCTACGTACTAGCTAGTTAAAAGTGGTTTCATGTGTTCGTTTAATACAGAGGTTAAGGTTTACTCGATGTTCCTTTTAGATCATTCGTAAGACACTCCTACATGTGACGTTCTGTTTTTTTTGGGTGAACTTGAGGTTGTAGTACTGTTTTGTTCGATGACTTTTCATGACACGAAAAAGCACATTCGTTTTTTATAAAATAAAATCTTTTTTTAGTAAAAAGTATTGCTTTTTCGTTCAATCAAACCAATAAAGGTGAGACAGAGAATTTAGGTTTAGGTAAAGAGTATTCTCAAAATACTTTTTCTCCACCAAAGTTTTTATCTAGAACCTTCATCTTCAGATACTCATTAATAAGTAATTAAATTCATTTTAATAGTTATTCTCTAGCTCATTTCGTTTTATACTCATTTTTATTATATGTTTTTTATTCGTTCGTTTTTATTTTTTGATAATCCGGTTCCATTGTCTTGGCTCAGAACCAAAACGAGACATTAACTGATCAAACGGAGAAAGACAAAACCCTAAAGAAACCAACCAAGATTCTTCCATGTCCACGATGCAACAGTATGGAAACAAAGTTCTGTTATTACAACAACTACAACGTAAACCAACCACGCCATTTCTGCAAAGCTTGTCAAAGATATTGGACCTCTGGTGGGACCATGAGAAGTGTCCCTGTCGGAGCCGGTCGACGCAAGAACAAGAACAACTCATCATCATCTTCACATTATCGCCATGTCACCACCATCAATGAAACAAACGGTCCGGTCCTTAGTTTCAACCTCGGAGATAATCACAAGACGTCGTATAACCACCACCCGGTTGATGATACAAGAACACGTAACAACGAAATGAACGGTTTGAGTTGCATTCCAAGAGTTGCATGGCCGTACACGTGGAACCCTGGTTTTTACCCGGTTTACCCTTGTTGGAACGTGCCAATGTTGTCTTCTTCGCCTAATTCTACTCTTGGTAAGCATTCAAGAGAGGAGGATGAGACCATCAAACGAAAGCAGATGAATGGATCTGTATTGGTTCCTAAGACTTTGAGAACTGATGATCCTAGTGAAGCTGCAAAGAGTTCTATATGGACAACACTTGGTATCAAGAACGAAGTTATGTTCAGAGGGTTTGGTTCCAAGAAAGAGGTTAATATTAACAAAGAAGAAGCAGAGACTTCTCTCGTTCTCTGTGCAAATCCAGCTGCGCTTTCAAGATCAGTTAATTTCCATGAACAAATGTGATCCTATGCATACTATATAATATAATATATGGTTTATCCGAATCTGTATTCATAGGCTTTAGCAGCTTTTTTTACCATCTACTTTTTACTTTCTTTTAATAAGTTTGATTTTTGTTGTAAGAATGAATATCTTTACAAAAATGTTTTTTTGACTGTTCTTTGCAGTATTATTGGGTAATATGACAGATCTAGCAGTAAAACTGTAAAAGAAATGTTACAAAATACATGAGGTAGAGACATAACTTTAGACATGAGTGGATAACAAGATAAGATCAGATAATGAATAAAAAGTAACGCTTTCTTGAATCTTACCTCTTTTATGCGATAACTAATGATTTGAATTGTTGTGGGTTGGCACGAAAAGACACCACAAGCTTAAGACAATGCGATTTACTTTTTTTTGTTAAATATGGAAACAAGTTAGAAAAAACAAGTGTAACAATTAGGGTTTACAGTTCTGGCCTTGGTTTTTCTTAAGCTTCTGTTTGATCATTCTTTTCTTAGTAAATGTAGTGTTCTTTATTGGATTAATTATAAATCTTCAATTTTTTTTAGATTAACACGGGGTATTTTAAACCTATGGAAAGTCCTAAATTAATCCCAAAAAAGTACAATCTACGGATAGCTTTTCTCTCCTATGGAAATCTTTGAGATTTGTTAATTATAAATCTTCGAGATTGTTAAGATATGTATTTCTCAGATAATTTGTTGACCAACCATATCAAAACAATTATCGTATACTTTTGATTAGAACCGACCTGATATAAGATTTTTTTAAAGATTAAAACAAAGAAATAAAACCTCTTCCATGGACGAGACAGTAATGTGTTGATAAAGTTCATAGAGTCAGTTTTCTTGATTTCATTTCATTTCCTTTTTGAATACTTACGCTGGAAAGGATGGGTCACATTTGCTTTCCAGATTTATTTCTTTATTTCACAACTTTGGTCTGGTATCTGATAGCAACTTAGATATTTTTGGACAGCTCAACTAATATAAGCCACAAATGTGATATCCTAAACCATTTTTTTATTTCCATTTAATAAGAACATGTTTATTGGGGGCTCTTAATGGGTCTCTTAGCAGGTGAGACCCACTAATTCCCCCAAACAAGGGCAGGATTAATGCATGTCTCTTAACAAGGGATTCTTATTTTTTAAGAGACCGTTTCTTAATTTTAACTAAGAAAACTTAAGAATCGTCTCTTAAATAGGAGACATAAGAGACGTCTCTTATCCGGAAAAATGTTAAAAAAAAAAAAAATTAAAAAGAGGACAAAAAAATTAAGAACTTCATCTTAAGAGATCCGTGTTAAAGATGGCCTTAAATCTCCTAAATAAGGAACCCATTTGCCAAGTCTCTTACACTGTTCGTGGGCCCCACTGACACGTGGTGTGACCTGCGATTGGTGTTTTTAATTTTTTTTTTAAAAAAAAAAAAAAAAAAAAAGACAAGGACCCCTAAAAAAAAGGGGTCCTCGCAATAAACATGATCTAACTAAAAATGGTGTGGGACACAGTATTTGTTGGCACTGAAATAAAGAGAATGACAAGTTGCTTTTTTAGTTTTCTTTCCCTTTGTTTTTCCCTTTTCATAAATCCACTTTGTGGCAAAGCAGTTTGTCATTTTCTCTAAAATCCGTAGGATATAATTATTTTCAATTGACAGTTTAATGAAGTTTCTTTTGTTTAGTTGGTTTAAGAACATATAAGTGTTAAAAAACTAGTATGTTTTATGGTTTGTAAGAGAAGATATGAGGTAAAGGTTTCATAAACATATAGAAGAAGCAGTGTGGTTTTAACATGGAGATTATACCATTATGATGGCGGATGGGTTTTCATCTTGGCCATTTGCTTTCTCAAGTCCAAGATGTCATTAAACCACTTTTCAAGAAATGAAACAAAAGTTAACTAAAATTTGAAGATCCTAACACGTTCATGTTATTAGTAATTAAATCAGAACGTGCACATAAGACCACAGTAATTATCATCGACCAGCCTTAACTCACCAAGCATCAAAAGCCAGAGTCAATCCTCCACTATGATCACTCAAGAATACTTTATACTTCAATCCACTTATGATTTATAATGTTTTTAGCAAGGACATACTTAGCTAATTCGAAAAATAAAAGAAAAAAAAATCTCAATTAGTTCAACTTCAATTCTACATCCTCTTTCAAAATTTACAAACGAGTTCATTAGAACATATGATATGTAATCTAGTCTCCATAGCCGATTTGAATTAGACAAGTTTGTAAATCCCGTTAGAGGACTTCTTTTTAGTAGTTAGGTTTTGTAAAATTAATATATTAAATTTGTATTGACTACCTTTTTCTATAATGGTTAGGAGTATTATCTAGTGTAAGAAGGTAAAGCAAAATAATTGAGTGAAATTGACAGAAACCACATCATCGAAAGAAAAGAAAATTTGATTCGTGTGGAATAAAATAGTAAACATTAAAAAAGATAAAAATCCACTTAGAAAGTTAATTAAATGAAACTTTGGATGAGTAGACTTCCACACGAATGGCTTCTCCTACGGGTGCGACTCGTGGAAAGTAAATCATCTGTTTCACTTTCAAGAATGACCGGAAACTCCGCATGTAAATTAAAAATGAGAAAATGACAATTTTTTTTTTGACTTTGGGCATAAATTAACTCCTTATAAAGGACTTTTGATATATAATCATGACTCATGTTCAAATATAACACGCTACATATCAAACAATATTATCTTTGTAAATGTCTAGTGAGTATATTGTATTTTATAAACTTTAAGAAAGGTTTATAAAACCGTTCTGCGTAAAATGGTCTATACAACTATTACATATGAAGTTTTTAGGAATTGCTATATAATTTAATAGTTCTTCTTTGTAATTACTTTTGCAAGGTGTGTTGTTTTCCCTAAAAGTAAAGCCAAACAAGAAAAGTGTTGCTGATACGAAAAACTATTGAGAAATGTGAAAAGGTAAGCAAAAAAAGAGAAGAATCTTTTTTTTTTGGCAGTTTTTAAAGAAGAATAAAAGTGCACAGAAACTAAAGTCGTTTTCACATTCTCATTAAACTGTGGAAATGAAAATACAAACATCAAAAGAATAAGACATAATATTATGTAGCAACCAAATAAAAATAAATTTCTTTAAGAAATCTGAATTTAATAGAATTAAAGCAGATTACAGTGGCATCTTTCTCTGACATTGCCTCCAAATGTGCATGTTCATGCATGTAGAGTCTACATTGTAGATCATGAAACTAGAAACTCCGAGAGGTATATGAATCTTGATGCCCAAAGGCTGATTGCTATTCATAGATTCTGCATCCTACCAAAACATTTGTTAAAGTTCTCCCAACACAAAACTTACTATTTATTCATTCTAAGGTGGCGAACTCATTTTCAATCTGCATGATCTTGTTTCATCTATTTCTATTACAAAGCCTAATTTTTCGTTGTCTACCCCACAAAAGCTAGATTGTATACCAATTTCACATCTTTTAAAAGAAGTTCATATCAGTTCAATCTATTGTGAAATCTAGGAGTATTTACAGGTTTCAAGACCAAAATTGGATGTGGGTTTTCGGAAAAGTATTCAAAATTGGGCAAAAAAACAAGAAGGTGCCCCAATCTAAACTTGGGATGTATAGTATGTAAATGGGCCTCACCCCAGAATATCGGGCTTGGGATTAAGTTAAAATGGCACCTCGTTATCCTTGTTGAGCAGAGACAAAGGCTTCACAATATAGTCAGCACTCACCAGTTATAAAATCAAAACCATGACAATTTGTCTTCTTCTTTTTTTGCGAAAAGCCACAACAATTTGTCAGTCTACTAATAAAGAGGAATAAGTGGAGAAAAATATTAAATGTGTTGCATGAAAAACGAGGATTAAACCAAATCAAGCAAGATGGTGCTTTTCATGTTGTAATGATTTTATATACCAAATGAGAAAACTATGATCATAATGTGAAGATGAAATTACATTTTGGATGAAATTATGTGAAACCCTAATCAGTTATATCTCATCATCCCAAAGTTGTTGGATGGATTTGTAAGGGCTTGTTGTTTGATTTACTAGGAAATCTCCTCTCATGATCTTCCACTCCTCCAATTGGTCAATGAATGACAAGTCTTGGTCATCCAATTTAATATCTAGGGCTCTCTTGTTTTCTCTCATCCTTTCTCCATTAAAACTTTTCACTATCACACTTGCCCCTTTTGACATTCCCCACCTTAGAGCCACCTTCATTTTATAAATCATTGGTTATAATCAGTTAAGGATTATTCTTACTCCTTTTTTTCATTTGTGGCTACATTTGCATGTTAATTTTTATGTAGATTTTAGAACCTAATAGTTTTAACAATAAAAATTATAAGGATAATGCCAAATAAGTGTTTAAAGAAGGCTCTAAGAAAAAGGGTAAAGATCTAAAAGCAAGTTATGTATAAATTTTTGAGTTACCTGAGCTGGAGTGGCATTATGCTTGAGAGCAATGGATTTGATGACAGGGTGTTCAATAACAGCCGTTGATCCCCAACAATTCCCTGGCCCACCAAGTGGTGAATATCCACTTACATGGATCTTGTTCTCTTCACACACTTTCCTTAGCTTGCTTTGTCTCCACAATGGATGCATCTCCACCTATACATATACACAAAATATTAGTTATCAAATCTCCCTAAAAGAAAGCTAGGAATCTTTGTTGTTAATGTTTTGCATCCTAACCTGGTTAACAGAAGGAGAGACAGAAGCGAAATCGAGGAGATCATAGATTTTTTTAGAAGAGAAATTGCTAACACCAATGGATCTACACAAACCCATCTCCAAGCATCTCTCCATGCCTTGCCAAGTTTCTTCAATTCCCAAATCTTTCTCAAACTCTTCTTCCTTAGGGATGGGCTCACTCACTCCTGGCTTTAGCTTTATTGGCCAATGCACCAAGTAGTTGTCTAGATACTCTAGCCCCATTGTCCTATAATGTCATAAACAAGATGGTCATGAGATTAATCTGTCGGCCTTCAAAATATTGTTGGTGAGTGTTTGTCTTTGTCGAGATAAGCTTACTTGAGAGTTTGTTTGAGGGCAGAGATAGGGTCGTGGTGATCGCTAGACCATAACTTTGAAGTCACAAAGAGATCTTCTCTCTGGACAGTTCCATAGGAGATAGCTTGACTTAATGCAGTTCCTAGAGCTTCTTCTGATCCATATATCTTTGCTGTGTCGAAATGTCTATACCCTATCTGTTTCCATACAAAGAAGTTATAAGCTTATGAGATATAAGAAGTTACAACATGGATTCTAACAAATTCCTTATTGTTATTGGAACATTTAACATTTGTGTGTATTAATTTGTAATTTATTATACATATTCTTACTTTAAATAATTTGTTTATAAGGTTATAATTTTGCATAAACAGAAATATACTAATATAAAATTTAATCGTATTTAGTGGTCAAGTGATGAATACTCTACTCTGCGTGTACTTTGTGAATTTAACTATTGGGTTGGTATAGAAGTGATATTCAATAAAACACAACACAAGATATTATAAGATCATCTGATAAAGTTTTTGTTATAACAAAAAGTAACTCCATGAAATAATTTTAGAAGAAAGAAAATGAACCTTGATGGCTTGATGGACGGCTGAGATGGTGCTCTCTCGATCTTTTTGAGGACAATAAGTTCCCATTCCAAGCAATGGAATCGTCTTCCCACACCTGAGCCGTGCAACGTCACTCCTCATCTCTCTCTCTCTCTCTTTTCTTTTTCTTCTCTTCAGGCTCAATGTGTTGGGTGTTGAGTCTAAGACTTGTTTATATAGGCCACTGAAAGGTCAACGTTCTCTTGCTTTCATTTATTCTTCCTTAAACAATTTCCCTTATGATATAAATTATTTTATGTATAATATGACCTATATATATGGAGTATATTATGATAGTTTAATGTATTACATCATGAAATGTAATATGGAACTGGGACGAGGGACGTATCAAAGCACGAGAGTTTCCATGTCTTGTGGGATTTTCTTAGCCTAACCAAATCCATATCTCTCAAACCTCAAGATGATATCTTCTCTCCTCAATAAATTTCCTCATTAGTATTTTTGAGTGTTTCCAAAATATGGTTGTTCTTAAGATTTTTATTTTGCAACTTGATTCTATTGGAAACTTTATAAGCTAATTGTACTTGCCATTTGTTTAAACTCATCTAACTTATATTTTGAGTAATGATCTAGCATTACACTCCAGAAACTTTTTACTCCAACTATTTCACAAACGAATGAACGATACTATAGATCATGCATGTTCTCTCTTTTTTTTATCATGGCAGAAAATATCATTCTAGTATCTGAGACATGTGAATATTTTTAATTTAAATTGTTAATAATAATAAATTATGATTGCAATTCGCACTATAAAATTTAGAACCTTAGCTTTTATACTTACATTAGAAATTACAAACCACGATCGAGTAATGATGGTTTAATAATTTAACCCTTGTTTCAGAAAAAAAAAGATAATTATGTTTTAGTTCATATACAATTTTTAATTTCCCCAATTGTTTTGACTAAAAATGTTTTTGTGTTATTTATTATCTACAATATTAAAGGATACGATATAATACGTACAAATATGAAGCATCAGCAGGAACAGATTGTGATTGTATATTATGAATAATTTATTAATAGAATCTCATCCACATTCGAAGGGGCGTCTCTTAGGAAAAAACTATTAGTTTCAATGATTAAATAATATATTTAGAAAGGGCGGTTTGACATGCGATTACTTGTCAATGTCATGATATGATTTACATAAAATAAGTTCATGAGGAAGTGGAAGTCAAATCGAAGGCGACTGCATGCAATCGACGTTAACTTACTAACCAAATTACATATATGAATTAAGCGTTGACAATTAAACTAATTGTCTAATCAATTCAATGGATAAAACTACTTAATTATCTAAAATATGTAAAATTAAATGCTATGGTGGTTCATGTAGTATTTTACAACAGAAGACAGTCATGTTCCTGCTTTTCTAGTGCACCGCCAAAAGATTTCACAAATCTTTTTCCATGTGATTTTTTTTTTTAGATATTAGGAATTTGCAGTGCTATTAATATAAATATTTTCTTTGTAAACTAGAATTAAATGTCAACTACCGCTTACTTCCACTTTAATTTTATCAGTTTTTTTCATAAACGTTTTGACCTCTCAAGTGTATATTCATTTGATTCCCAAAATGCGTCTGTTTTTTTTTATTTCTTCTCCTACCAAATGTGATAATGTCACTCTTTTCGTGACTCATGCTATGTATGTGTTGAATACTTATCTTATAAAATAAACTGAAACAGATTAGATCAAATGTACCTTTCTGTTGGTTGCTACTAAAGTTAATTTATTGTGGTTGGAACATAAATATCATCATTAGAAAATGCATTGTATATAGCTTGAATTACATTTTTTTATAGATAAAAACACATGTAAGAAATTAAGTCAAACCATGTATAAGAATTAGTTTATGATTTCTCGATAGTAATACACTAACGAGATTTTTTTTTCAGTTTCTCATTAAAAATAGTTTTAAAATTAACCTAAACAACATTTTTTTGGTGTAAATGGACCATTTCTCGATTCATGCTAATCTTCTATGTATCATTTAATTTTATCGGATGTTTCCGAAGGGACTCTAAACAATATTTTTTTGGTAAAATACATAAATTTTTTTCAAATAAAAATAAACATTTGCTACAATTTAATTATGGTGAAAATTAGGTGATATTAGATTTCTTTGTATATGACGCTTAGATCTCTTTAAGTTTTCCTTAAGCTTTAGCTTTTGGTCTTGTTACCGTTCTTGAACTGTTGAAACTCCATCAACGAACTTTGTCCGGATCAGAACATTGGCATTGTCA
The DNA here is from genome assembly GCA_905132885.1 of Moricandia moricandioides. Classification (NCBI taxonomy): domain Eukaryota; kingdom Viridiplantae; phylum Streptophyta; class Magnoliopsida; order Brassicales; family Brassicaceae; genus Moricandia; species Moricandia moricandioides. The sequence goes on from CAJHQQ010000395.1 coordinate 179,473, forward strand.
ACGAGATGGTTCATGAACTTAAGACCAATAGTCTCTAAGTTTGTTCACAGATGTTTGTAGTCTAATAACTAATAATCTAAAATTACGTGTAGTTGCACGTTATTATGAATCTCAATATTGATATACGTAAACAACTCTGGTAAAGAAAATCAACTCAACAACGAAAAAAAAAACACAAACTAAAGTATATTACAACAAAAGCATTGGTTTAAATGAAAATCAAACGTAGAGACACAAGTGTGGCTCGAACTAAAAGAAGGTAAGAGATTTGTTTTTTGAAGATAATGGGCTTCGGCCCAGGCCCAGGACTCTTGTATTAAAAAAAACTGAAAAAAGAAATTAAGAGTCGGCAATGGTGACCTCAACCTCAACACCAGGTTCAATGGTGATGGAAGTGATTTGCTTGACCACATCAGGAGAGCTAAAAAGATCAATCACTCGCTTGTGAACCCTAAGTTCAAATCTGTCCCACGTATTGGTTCCTATTTATAAAAAAAAACAATGGTAACGAGTTCAAGCAATGTTAACAAACCATATCAACGAGCTTAATGACATGTTACATGACTAAAAACATTAGTCTAATCATAACAATGGTAACGAGTTTACCTTCACCACAAGGAGCTTTACGGGTAGTGATCTTAAGAACCTTGGTGGGCATTCTCACTGGTCCTTTAGTTCTAAGTCTCTTGCCTTTAGCTCCACGTACCAAATCAGCACACACTAATAACACATTTTGAGATTAATTCGAATAAAGCTACAACCTTTACACTACAAACTCTATCAAAAAGGAAAAGATTCTAAAACACAAACCTTTCTCAAGGTTCTTGACATTCTTGGAGGAGAGAGTGATCCTAATCTTGTGAATTTGCTCGAGTGGCTCTTCTAAACCAGCCTTTGTGGGCTTCATTGCTGCATAAGCCATCTTTTCAAAAACCCTGAGAGACGATGACGGCGAGGGATGTAACAAGAAAGCTTAAATATAAAAGACTCAATTCTGAAGAAAACCCTAAGTATCTTATGGGTTTTTATGAGGCCGAGTCACTCAAAAAGGTTTTGTTTGGGCCTAACGTAATTTAGTTATTGCCCACTTAACTAGGCCTTAGGCGGTTGTGTAATACGGACCGGTTATAACTAAACCGATTTATGCTTGAAAGATAAGATGAGTAATGGAAATGTGTACGTGATATAGAGGCTGTTTTGTTGTGTTGGTGTTTATGCAAAAATTATTAATTTTATTTCGTAATTTATTTTTTTGTTAGTCAAAATATAGTTAAATATATAGATAATTATATTTTATACATAAAATATATATAATTAATTATTTTTTTAATTCGTTTATAAATCTAAAAAGATATTTATATTTAAATATATAAAATATTTATTACATAGTATCTTTTCCGACGTTGGAGAATTTTCTCTCCTGCGTCTTCTTAGCGTGTTGTGTGTTTATCAGTTTATATATAATCCTTTTGTGTTCCCAAACTTGTAGACTCTGTTTTCTCATATAGCTTCTGTGTTTGGTCCTGCTTTGTGTCATTGTTAAATTTGTTTTGGTTATCGAAAGGGGACTTCTACAAGCTTATGAAGTTTATTTGTTTCTGTTTCGTTAACATAAGTACTTAACCATTACTATAAATAATTATAGTCTTTTTATATATTTCACAAAACTAGAAAGTTACACCAGTTGACACATAAAAAGAATATAGTGTACACAATAAATAAACAATTTTGTAAAAAAAAATATAATTTAGTAATAGGACATGCATATAATGTAATCAATAAGCATGAGCCTCAGTTAATTATATATATAGGCGGCGGTCGGTTTCACACACGTTTGAGGATGGATCTTATGTGTGTGTGTTTTGAGGCCATGAGTAGAAAGAACATGGAGAAGAAGAGGAAGATGCATTCATTGAAGCCATTGGTGTTGCTTGCTCTTCAGAGAGATGATGAAATGTTTCATTAGAAGAATTATCAGATGGGTCTTTGTTAACATCTTCCTCTTCTTGGCTCATTGTTAGCTGAGAAGCAACAAACTTGTCAAGAGTTTGCCAATCCATCACTTGATCATCATTGAGTAGTAATCCTGATTGGTGATGGTCATGATGATCACTATTTGTGTTCATCAAAATCATGTGATCATCCTCATTAGTAATAAAATGACCATGGTCATCATCATTAGTAAAAAATGACCATGATCATCATCATTAGTAATGATATGACCATGATCTTCTTCATCATCTCCTTGCATTAGCCTAGTTTGTGTTGCGTTGATCGTGCTTAGTACAACACCATATGGGTCATTGCCATTATGATGTAATGATGATGATGAGCCTTGGAACATTCTTGGACTCTCTAAATCAGGAAGATGGTAGTAACTACCATTAGCTACATCCATTTGCTGCGTGAACCAATTTGATTCTTGTCCTGATGATGATCCCATCATTGTTCTTGGATTGTTGTAACTCATCGTTGTTAGTTTCTTCTTAAAAGCACGACAAACCACCCATCCTTCCTCATGAGGTGGTCCATTTTCATCTGTCTCAAGACGATACTCGTGCATTATCCAATCGGACTTCTGACCATTTGGGGCCCGACCTTTGTAAAACACAAGAGTCTTCCTCATCCCGACAAGCTCTTGCTTCGAGTATATGGCCTTGTCTCGACCCGTTGCTTTCCAAAATCCTGAGCCAGTTGCTCTATTGGTTCGTGTCCCTGTTGGATACTTCTTGTCCTTGTGGCTAAAGAAATACCATTCCCTCTCTTCTCCTGTCCCTCTTCCACAAACCTCTGTATATTTAAAAAAGAAACATTATCGACTATATAAGATGTAAACTACTATTAACAATTAGCACATATGTATTTTATCAATGTTCAAGAAATCGTTATGCGATAAACTTTATAAAGGACTAGTGCAGGACCTAAACCGATATTCGAAAAAATGTTTTAAAAAAATCGTTTCGCTTAGTGTGTTGTGAGTTTACTAATGAAATTGAAATCAAATGTTGGAAAGCATATACATACCTTGGATGTCCCATGGCTCAATTTTGTAGAGATCAACATCTTTGATCACATCAACTTGCATTCGCGGAAATATAACTTTCTTCTTAAGATAATAGTCAACGAGTTCTTCATCGGTCGGATGGAATCGATAACCGGGAGGAATGTGTGAGAGACTCTCCATGTATATTATCTGCAATTGGTAAGATACCATTAATGGTAAATAGAAAAGATATGCATGTAACTAATGTGAAATCAAATATTCAAGTCTACATAGAGATGTATCTTTAATTTTCCACACTCGTAATTATCATTAAAGTAAATACTTGATCCATTTCGTTATGAAAATTACTACGTTTGAATTCTCATAATATGTCGATTGACTTAAATTATACACATAAAATATTTAAAATAAAAAATAAGATTCATGATATGCATGGGTTTTATAATAGTAGTTAACTTTCCATAATCTGCGTGAATTCAGACTATTATTACTTCCCACCTTTTAATTCACTTCCCATTTGTGCACTATTATAATAAAAATGTTATTGAAAAGGAGAAGAAACTAATTAACAACATTTTTAGAAAATTCCATACGTGAAATGAGTATACACATACTTTCCGACAAAAAAAAATATCAATAATTTAGCATAAACCAAGATATCCTGTAAGAAACTTAAATATTTTTGTGATACTTACTATAACATCACAAATCTAGAAATCATAGATGTTTTCTATGCACTAAGTGATACTTACTTGAATCTTCTTCTTGTATATGCAAGATTTTAAGAATACTAGTTTTTTTCTTCTTCTTCTTGTCTTGCTTTCTTGTAGATTTTAGACAAAGAGACAAAAGCGTTTTGTCTTGTTTATGATGAGATCACGAAAGACTTAAGAGTAGTTCGATAATGGCGGATTCTCTAGGCTTATATGTACACATATTTATAGGCATATAAATGTAAACAGAGACAAAAACTCTAATAATGCAAAAGGAAATGTCCTTTTTATTTTATTTTATGTATTTATTTCCACACTTTATTAACAGAAGATTCTATTTGGATTTTGGGGGTCTTTAATCATAACTAAGCTATCACTGTCTTCCTCTCATCTACCTGAAGTGTTGCATAAGTTTTCACTTTCTATGTGTGTGTAATAGAGAAGTAATTTGATCTTTTAGTACTATCTCTACCAACTATTGAATGCGACAATTTTCAAATAAACATCTTCCATTTTAAAATTATGTAAAATAATTACTCAAGGCTCAGCGTTTGGGACGTGCATGGTAGAGTCAATGCGACCTCAATAGTCACTTTTTGCGGTTCGGGTGATAGTGAGATCACACTTTTGTGTTAACTCCATCCGCTTCTTGTCCACTGTTGATGTTGCTCAAATATCACTACACACTCCCTACTTTTTTTTTGACATTGATCGTCAGATACATAACACAATATAATATCTGTCGCCCATGTAGGTTGATATATATAGATTCGTTTGGTGAATTAGATACGCATGATCTTTCTGAAACCTTTAAGACAATGTATTGTTTTAATTAAGTAAGTATATTGTTAAAAAAACAGAGTAAGTATATTGTTCTCTTAGTTAGTCTTGATGGATATCAATGTTTTTGATGAATGTACCTCGTTAAGTACCCTTACAGCACCTTTATTGAAGGGTTCTAGACTTTGGAGATCCTGTATATATTAGTATTTAGTTGTATGTTTATTAATTTTACAGGAAATATAATCCAAAATATTAGAAAATAGATAGTTTGGGTTACGTTTTTCGAAAAATTAAAAACTGCATAATTAAATATTAATATTAATATATACATACATACAAATATATATTTTAAAAACTCTCATGCTAGAACTTATCAATGGAGATATTTTTATAATATTTTTAATGGGAGGTTCTAGCATTGGAGATTTTCTATATATATATATCATTGGAGATTTTCTATATATATATATATTGAGAATTCTCAATGCTAGAATTTCTCATTAAATATGCTCTTATAAGACTTTAGATTCATTACTAATTGATTTAGTTAGTATTTACGTATAAAACTCACAAATACTTAAGTTTTATTGCTGTTATATTTAGTTAATCAACTGCCTAGAAAAAATCGATTAATAAACTTTCAGAAGTTAGTATGCTATTCTTTTTTCAGTCAACGTATATTTTCTTGTAAGCTTGAACGTAAATTATGTGATATTATGAAGTGTTTTATTTTACATTCCTTAAATAAAAGATCTTCTTTTCTTTTAATATGTGAAATTATAAAGGGGGAAAGTGAACCCAAAAAAAGATGTTGACACCAAAAGAAAACAGTAAGATAAATAAAGAAATTCAGTAATAAATAACGTGGCGTGACGTGAGTGGTTACGTAATAACACAGGGAACATCATCGCGGCGAAAAAGCTCCTTATCGCCTTCAGTGCTGGCCCCACTTTACTCACATTAGTCCCCACAAAAGTTCTCGTTTTTTTCTCGTTCCACCCCTTTAACTTACATTAAAATTCCCGATTTGGTTTACATTTTAAAATAAGTTCATTACAAACACATGCAACATTCTCCTTTTTAACATGCAACATAGATTATGATGATTAATCCTCAAACTCAAGAAAACTATACACTTTCAGTATGCTTAACAAAACTTAACTCCGTCTTTGTATAGTATGTCAAAGAGGTTATACAAGATTAAGGCTGTAACTGGTACACTTTAAAAAGAATAGATAAATTAAGAGGAATTGAATAAAATGAATGAAATGCAGTAGAAAATGAAATGTTTTGCTTTGTGGATTGATGGAATGATCATTTCACTCTATTCACGTGTCAAATGGTAAAAACAATTACGAAATTAATGGAATTAATCATTCCATACCATTTCATTTCAAAATAAGTAATCCAGTTACAGTCTAATAGATTATTCTCAAATAAAGCATGGACTAGGGAAATTAGAGGATCATATAGATCATTAGATTATATAGTGAAATATATTATGACCTAATTCTAGACCTTTTGTGATCTTATGTCCTTTTTCTCATTTTCTTTTTGACGGTATTTTTCCTTTTCTCCTATGCCTGAGAAATAGCTATTTTTAATATATGAAAATAAAAAGAGATTTGTTCTTAAGCAGTACGCTTCTATCTCCAACTCTCCACTTGTAGACACTATGATTATTCCTGCAAATTCTATATCATTTAGTATTGTCTATATATATAAAAATCACTTTATTCGTGAGTTATACATACGTTATGGGTGGTATTTATATACTATACAGCAGCATATATCAATCTTTGAACTTGTAACCTCTTTAACAATCTTTTTATAAGCCGTCATAGAGTTAAATAATTTTCTACAGTGCAAACGAAATTAAGATAATATAGCTTAAACTAAACTCCCACCGTTTCGAAAAAATACATGTTTTAGAAAAAAAAATTGTTTCAAAAAAATACATTTTTATCATTTCAATGCGTTAATTAATGGTAAATTGTAACTTTCAAAGTGTTTATTAAAATTTTATTGGTTAAAAATTATAGAGAATAATTAACTACGGAAAAGAATGCATTGAAAATTAAAATATTTTATACTTTTTTAATTAATGTGAAAACTCTAAAACATACATCAATTTGAAACAGAAGGAGTATTGTATATGAGAGTCATGAATTTGTAATTCATTGGTTTATATAAGTAATCTTTTTGAAATGTCAATATTAGATTCAAAGAGTGTATGTGAATTGTTAAATCAGATTATGTTATACGTATGGCATTATTATTTGTCTAGAAAGAAAATTCCATTCACACGATTAACGAGTACCGTTACATTTGGTTTGGATTTTACATTATGATTTATATCATTGGATGATGGGACCATCACACCGACTGTAGTGAGTACTTTGGTAAGTTTTACATTCAGGAAACTGAGAAAGTGACAGTTATACACATCAAACTATCATATCACACGTTTTCTTTTACCAAAACCGAGCTTGAAGATCAATCGATTAAACTGGTTTGATCCTAACCGGTAAAGTCACACCAGTGTACCTTGTGCTTGAAGCCGCTAGGTTGGTCCCACTTGCAAGAATATGATTGGATTCGCGAGTCGGGCGTGGTCCTAGCCACTGTCAAGTCAGGTGGACCTTAGTGGACCCGCTATCATTTTATGGGGCACAAAGTAATAGACTACACGTGATACTCGTGGGAGAGAGTGTTCTAATTTTTCTGTATATACACTGATCCATATTTCACTGGACGATACCTCACATACATGCACACGACGCATGTATATGACTTTACATTTGTTGCAAGATAATATAGTGCAACTATTTGTTTTCTTTTCTCTTTTGATTTCATCATTTGTTTCAAGATAATATAATGCAACTTTTGATTTCACTGAAAAAAAAATTAGAGCGTGTTTTGATAAAGATCAAAGCGATATTATGTTTAGTGAATTCGTTTGAACAATCTAACGAGTATAATAAGACCAGGACAGTGGAAAGTAGATTGATTTCCACATGGTTTGGACTTTGGAGTAAACTCGTTGAATTTTACATAGAAAAATGCTTGGAAATTTAATTAATTAGTTGCAAGCAGTTATAATTACACATTCGAAAGAAAATCAAAAGAAAAGAGAAAACATGAGGAGGTATTAATTTGTATATTTTCTTGGAAAATGATTGGTTAATTGTGGAGTTGTGGAATTCATTCCTCTACTAAATTGTATTCATGTTCATATAAGCCTATAAGGGTATGCCGACAAAAAAAATACAAAGCTTATGACACGTTAGATTTAATTTTTGTCTTATTAAAGCAACTCATAATATAACTTGTTATATCAGAAAATAGTTTTTTCAAGTGTTAGAGTAGACATGATTGACCATTTATTCTAGTGTATTGATTAACCCTTTTGTTGCAATGCAGTGTTGGCATGATATTACTTACTAATTTTTTATTCGATAATCATGTTATTGACATGCATCAAATAGTATAAATGAAGAAAATTATTGCAGCATTTTCGTAAACGGTGAAATGTTCTTCTTTTATTTGCAAGCATTAAACCAATCAAAGTTTATGTCTTCAAGTACAAGAGAGTATAGATCCTACATTAAAGTATAAAAGAATCACCCGTGCGCAAGAGTGGTAAACAATATAATTATCACTTAAAAATAAGCTCAAGTGTAAATAATTACCATAAAATAATCATACTGTTATAAACTATTATGTGGATGTCTATTAGGCTTATAAGCCCATGTTCTAGAATGTTCTAAACCCTAGTTGTGTATCCTATATATATGTATTGTTGTCCATGGAATAATAATAAGAACAACCGATTCCCTCTTTCTCTTGATTCACAACACATACCTTATTTTAGTGCTAAATATATTTGCACTTTGTCAATACGTTTCCTCCACAATTTGTCAACGTTCCCACCTAATACTAAATTATAATGCAGAAATCCTTAATTTTCTTATTGACTCTTGTTTTATAGTCACCTCAAATGCTTAATAATAACAATAATTATAGCTATTAATCATATGACTACGAAATTAGAACAAATAAAGGGGCATGAATGAATGATTGTACTTCAGTAAATATGAAATCGATTGTGTTAATTGTCTTTTTTAAATTAGTCAGTGCATATAATATTCACACAGATTTGATGAGAAGTAAAAATCAGTAATACAAATTTGTAGTTGGGAAATGTTGAAATGGTGTACTTGGGCCTATTGGAATGTCATGGTTTATGGCTTTGGTGTTGTAAGAGATTGTTTAACGGGTTGTGCGGTCATGGTCACTTGGATGAAGCAGTTGGGATGTTATGTTAAATATTCTGTGTGAGATGACAAGAATGCTTCTGCCGATTGATATACATAAGTCTCTCTTTTCGGTTTTGTAGAAGAGGATGTGCTACTGAAGGAGAAGCTCTGTTTGATCATGTATATGGAAGCTGACGGTGACTTTGTGATAAGGTCATGTAAACTTGTTTGGTGAAATAATATTTCAAGGACAACAATATGACAATGGCAATGTGGTTCTATGTTGGAGCCATAAACATTTTAGTAAGGTTTTACAAAAAAAAAATATTTTTATAAATTTGTGAGTTTTTTTCAATGTATTTCTTTAAAAAAATTAAGGGTTTTGGTACAATGTTTCACTTAGTTATGTTTAGGACTAAGTTTTTTTTTTTCCTTTTTGCTAAATGGTAAATTTAATTAAAGTGAAGAGTTTGGATACTATCTGTGATCCTATACTTTGATTCTTTGGCAAAAAGGCTAAAAACAGGGAATCAAAACATTGACAGCTAGATGACAAGTAAGTGATCTGTGTTGTGCGCTAGACACTTATATCTTCAACACTTTGATGCATGGGTTCATGAATTTGGGTTTGCTTGATAAAGGCGGGTAATGCTATGATCATCTTACTAGAATGTCAATATCTCGATAAGATGCTTGAAGATAGGTTATCTCCAAACGTTGTGTTGTATACTACGCTCATCGGTCATTTCTTGAAAAAGGGAGACTTCAAGTTTTCTTTTACATTGTTCAGTTTAATGGAAGAAAACGAGATTAGACACCGTGTACAATCACATTGCTTAGATGTCTATGGAGAGCTATAGCGTGTAAGAGGTAAAGAAAAGCTTCTTCAACGTCGTCTTCAGAACATCCTATAGTATCAGTCACGTCTTCTTAAGGGTCTATGTGAAAGACCTGTTGATGCATTGTCTCTGATGTTGGAAATGCACAAGGATGGGATTTAACCTAATAGACTCTCTTATTAACGCTGCTTCAATGTCTTTGTTACTCTAGACTGACCATGGAAGCGGTTATATATAGTGGTTAAAAATATGACTGCCTTACACCCAAAGAAAAATGACTGCCCCTGTTTTTCTTGGCCTCGTTCGAGTAGTCACACTGATTTATATTTTGTGTGAAGAGGAGAAGTTGAAGAGAAACTCGTGCGTTGTTTGATATCACGGTTCAGTCTGGAAGATCTTTGTTGAATTGTACTAAATTGTTGAAATGCTTTAGCAGAATCAAGAACTTTAGTTTTGTTGCTCTTTAGTTTTCAGTATTTGTAATTTGTTTTGTATTTTACAGATAAAATAATTTTTAAATTTCTTTTGATTCGGAAAAATATAGATATCTAAATTAAACTATATGTTTCATAAAATTTTTAAATTAATTACTTTTTACAAAACATAAAATTTTAGAAAAATTGCATTTTATAAAGATTTATTCATTTCTTAATTTATAAGTATTTTCATGAATAAACTTATATGTTAAATAATAATACATTTAAAAATATATGTTTAGTTATCGATATACATATATTTGTATAATAAAAATCGTAATGGATATCTAAATTTAGTTATTTTAATATTTATGATTTGTTTCATTTTTATTACATATATTAATTTTTAATAATTGTTTTGCTTTGAAGTTTTGTGGATATTCAGATTTTTTTTGAATTGAAACATATAATAAATCAAATAAAATTTAACTGATAAATTTTTTGATTTGACTTTTGAAGTTACAACCAATGTTTTAACTCTTGTCTAGATCCATAAAAAATACTAATTATTTTACTTCATTTTTAAAGTTACAAACCAAGATAGATAAAGAAATAGTTATAGGAAATATATTTTAAAAATGATATTTAGTAAACTGTGAGAAAAAAGATATTGTTATAGATTCTTTTTTAATTTAATTCTTAGATTTACATCTAAATTAAAAAAAAATACTAGAGTTACACCCAACCAACCAATGATCCACCGTGTGTAAAATGAAATCTAACAACTGAGTAGTTGGTCTGCCATTATTCATCATAAGTGAGAGAAACAAGCCAGCTTTTCTTCACGTGAGTTTTTTCCGTGTGAGTTTCTGTTTTTCATATTCAGTATAATCATTTTTCTCGTTCTTTTTTGTTTTGGTTTGAAAAAGGATTTGAAAACATGAAAATGTGTGTCCAACTTACCTTGTGTTCCAAAAAAAAGTGTGCCCAACTTGCCTCAAGAAAAATACTGTAGTGTGTGTGAAAGGTAGGAAGATTGTCTATGCATTTTTCTTTATAGCAAGAAACTTGAACACATAATGAAAAACACACTTTGAACTCTCTCTTTTTTTTTGAACAAACTCTTAAGAAAACTTCATTATATTACATCAAACCTGTATAGCTCAAAATACACTTGAACACATAATAAAAAAGTTAAACAAAATCGACATATATATCACATCAAACTCTTAGCGAGACATTACTATTCGAGATATTTATATATATATACTAAGATACAACAAAATATTTCTTAACTTTTAAATTAATGCTTTTTTGCAAATGCATTAATCAAGGACAAAGCATTGCTAGTTTCCTGGCCCATGTTAACGATTCTAGCCCGAACCGAGTTCTTGATCTGTCCATCCATGAACCGACCCGAGAACCCATCGGAGCAAGTGTTCTCATCAGTCAAAGCAGCACTAGTCCAAGTCTGAGCATTACTCATGTGGAACCCAAACTGTTCTTCATTCTTGGCACTACCACATAGCTTCATCTCTTGGACCGACTTTGTCAAACGTTCGATAGTATCATTGATCTCCTCAACGCAGTCTTTGATGGCTTCGACCTCGCGCTTTTTAAGGCCCTTGAAACGCGTCAGGCGCGAGACAAAGAGCTTCGTGGACTGGACTCGGCTGAGGGTAACGGCTAGAGCGGTCTCGGCTAAGCGTTGAGGGCTTGTTTGGATGGCGTTTGCGTAGGCGGAGAGGGAGTGGTAGCACACGGCTGGGTATGTGGTGGTTTTGCAAGAGGATTGGATGAAGTTAACGGCTTTCTTGGAAGCTCCGGACGGTGAGGCTGCGGTGGCGGAAGTAAGCTCCACCGAGAAGTAGAAGATGGAGAGGGTTAGAAAGAGAGCTTGATATAGTTTTGCCATTGGTGTTTCTTGTGAGAGAGATAGGGAGAAGATAGAGGTGGGGTTGTATATTTATAGTGGGTACAAGTTTGGTTAGGGTATTATGATACTATTTGGTAACACGCGGTGGAATATTAAAAAGCAGTGAAAACGGGAATATTAAGCAGTAGATTATACTTTTACAACCTATAAATATGTTCACATTGGTGAGATTAATTAATTAATACTATGATTGATGAATCATGAAACGAAAGTAATCTGAACGAAATAGAAGAATAACCTGTCCATATATATCGATTTGCATTTTCAATTTTGTTCGTTGATAATAAAAAAAAAAGCTTCACACCTTTGCAGAAGATCCAAACAATATAAACAGTCATTTCTAACAACATTGAATCTGAGTGACAGGGTATATACTTAGAACACCATTAATCCTAAAACCTCATTTGAGATTTTTTTTTTATTATTTTTTTCTGATTTAAAAAAATTGAAAAATTAAAAATGAATCAAACGCGGGCCGTCACGTGTCAGTGAGACTCGCGAACAGTGTAAAAACCAAAAGAAAACTGACTCTTAATTAAGGAGTTTAAAAAACATTTTTTGTGGTGTTAGTGAACCCCCTTAAAGAAAACTCACTATACACCCCCTCCATTAATGGTGCTCTTATAGATTAATTTATCACTAGACCTAACAGCCTGTTGGTTTGTGTTTTTAATTTTCCTACCATATGTATAATTTTTGTTACTGCTATTCATCTAACATGAACGGAAATCGAACTTAAATTAGCATTCAACACACTCACGTTGGATTCTATTAGTAACATTAGCACTTGATGTTGCTTAAAAACTTACAGGCCATTCTTCAATAAAAAACAAGTGTTATTCAATCAAGGATTTTAAATCAATTGTCAATGTTTTGTGATAAATGTAATTTTGAAATTTTAAAATAATTTAGTTGGTGAACTCTAAATCTCTGCTGTAGGTTTTGGATTTTGATTTAATCATTTGTTGTTCATGATACTGGATAAAATAATTTAAAATCTGTTATAAATGCCAAAAAAAATTAAATCATTCATTAAAATAACACCATTATATCATATTCAATAACACTATATTTTAAAATAAAATTTAGAATAATTATAGATTTTGCTTAGATTTAAACTCTATTAAACTTCATGATTGAATAACAACTTCTTACTACTTGTTTATAATTTATATTAGTCACTACATCTGTAAAATTGCATTATAACAAAACATGAATATAGTTAATTTAAGTCGAAATCATCGAGTTAATTGTCAATCTGCCGACCACCGTTACATGTGAAACCAATCAGAGGCAGAGGCCTAAATGATATTACATAAACACAGGGAAGCAGAGAGAGGGGCACGGTCAGGCGATGGGCTCAATTATTAGCTGTAGTTGGAAATGGCAGGGTCCACTTTGACGTCGGTCCATATCATAATCTGAAATATCAAAGCATATTATATAATTAAACATAATCAGAAACGAGTAAAGATAAAAATTTGTCGTTTTATTCAAATCAAGAAGGAAACAAAATAGAGCGATAAAGGAATCCCACCAATCAAGCCGTAATAAAATACAAGAAATATTGTTTATTGGATTTGCACATTATTATTAACATTGTCAACATCAAAATTAGGCCATTAATTTGCTTAATGACGGCAATAAACAAAGTTATCACCAACAAAGCATCCCACTAAAATATTTTTTCCCGACAATCACACCAATATAACAATGTATATATTCCACAATGCTCATGGAAAAAGGTTTCCAGTAATTTATAAATTATATGACTATGGCCGCTAAGTTTCAAATATGTAGTTTATGATTTACGGCCAATATATATTTCAGTCTACAAAATGAAAATGGTAATTATTATGATACATATTTTTATTAAATTAACTGAAATGTCTCGGATCATTTCCAATCTAATTCTATTTTTATCTTTATATCTTTTCTTTAAAAAAGCTTTATTATAGATTTGAATTTGTTGTAATGTATGTCTCTATAATTAAAATCTTCTATTCTTTGAAGAAAATATAGATACATATTAATTTTATCCTTAGCAAGAAAAGTTAAATTTTTTATCTTTTTTTTCTCTAAAATATAAAAATACTATTATATAGTCTGACAATGGAACATCCTTATGAAAAATTACAGTGGAGACGTCGATAGACTATATAAAAGCATTTCTAATGTATATTTTTTTCTCGAAAATAAAAAATTCTATTAGAAAAATATTTTTGCTCCAACGTATTTTATAATTATTATATCAACTTAAAAATTTTTAGATTTTTTATTTTTTATTTATTATATATCGTCTTAAAATTTATGTAAAATAAGGAAATACTTTTTATCAAAGAAAAAATCGTTTACTTTAAATTATAACTGACTAAGTTTTTTTAAAATTCATATGAAACGTTTAAGTAGCTAAATAAATAAATAATTATGAAATAATTTATAAACTAGTTAAAAAGTAACAAATATTAAAATGGAGTAAGTAACTTGCAAATATACCATCTTATAAGAAGTATTTGAAAGTGCAAGTACCTTTTTAATAAATTAAATACAAGTCTTAATTTTAATTTCTTGAGCAACCCAAGTCAAGTATCAAATGTGCAAAATATAGCAAGTATTTGGGTTGTGCTACCTAGTGAGGCTAAGATTGTTTATAATTTTAATTTTCTTTCCGTACTCCCCTCAAAAACAATATATATATATATATATATATATATATATATATATATATATATATATATATATATATATATCCACACTGTTGAGACACGACGAGAACGAAATAAGGAGAATCCCACAAAATAAGGCATAATAAAATGCAAATAAAACAACTGAACAATAATTCTCGTCTCAGCATGAGATCTGTGAACGTGAAAGCCAGAGTGATTACTGGGTCAAATGCACCGTCGTACTATCTTATTTTATGGTTACGTTTTCAATTGTTGGATATTTAAGAATCGACTCTCTTTTTTTTTCAAAATGGACAAGAAAATGGGCCGTTCATCATAGTGTGCTACATGTAAATGAAAAAGTGGAAATGGAAACGCTTGTAACAAGTTAAGAAGTCAGACACTTCATTCGATAAAGGCCCAATATTATTGATACGACCAAGGTCACTGGGTGAAAGCCTGATAATTTGGAGAGTGTAGACAAGACCAGAGAGGCAACAACGTAAGCCACGCGTGAATGTTTCAGTGGTTGTGTTCTTGTCTTGATGTTAGGCGCATGCTACGTTCTAGTTCCTCAATAAGCCTTCAAGAACACAGATACAACACTGTTTAAGAGGTAACTTTGTTAACAAACTAGTGATCTTTGGCCCGGCCTTCATGAACCATCTCTTCAGCATCATCAAACCATCTGATCAGCACTAAACACCCAGTTATGTCCACTTTCTTCTTCTTTTTCTGAAAAAATACAATGAAACGAAAAAAGTAAATGGTGAGGAACCAAAAATTGCATTAAACGATAGTAGCAAGGTTCTATCTATATGTTTACCTTCAACTGGTTCTGGATTCAGCTCAGCACACTCGCAGAATACATCAAACAGAGTATCCACTGTCAAAGAGACAAGACTAAAAGGTAAATGTCTGCTTAGCACCAAAGACTCTTTGTAATGATGAAACAAAGAGTTACGGGTACTCAGCATAGCAAAATGAAACATAGACCTATAGACCCCATTTTCTTTAGAAAAAAATTACATAGCATAGACTTCCAAGTTTGTTATAAAATCCTTTTTATTAAAATTTCACTAAATCGCTTACAACCCCCAAAATCTCAGGACCGGTTCTGGTCCTTAGCTTAACTAGCTCATAAAGAATGCCACATAAAAAACTCACATTGGGTAGACTCTGAAGAAGAAAATCTTGAATGCCTCCCAGTTTAAGTACAAACCTTATAAATATACATGATTTATAAAAATGTACTATCCTATAAGCTTTGAGCATGTACTTGAGTCAACTGGAATGACAACCAAAAGTTGAGTAATCAGACCAAATAAAAACCACATACCTTAATTATATATATGCATACACTCATACACATACATATGTGGCCATAAGCAACATCAACATCTATTTTGGATATATTGTATAAGAAAGATATAACTTGCATGGATGTAAGGGCATGATTAATGCTGGTTTCTTAGACTGGGTTTCTTAGGAAAAATTAAGAAACTGTTTCTTAGTTTTCTTAAGGAAAGTTAAGAAACTGTTTCTTATTTAAGAGTTTTAAGAGCCGGTTCTTAACTTTTTCAATTAAAAACTAAAAAACAGTTTCTTAACTTTCCCTAAGAAACCCAACTTAAGAAACCTGCGTTAATCATGGCCTAAGAGTACACCTTAAATTAGTTAATTAATTAGTCTCAGATGCCATCTTCTCGTGCATGTGCATTTTTATAGCATATTTACGAAACATTCAAAATCTGAAGAGTCACAGTATGTGTACATTACATATACATGCTCACGAAAAGACAGAACTAAAATCCAAAATGAAAAAGAAATTAAAAACGAAACACATCTCTTCATATTCACACTTACGAAAAAGGAAAAAGTCTTTAGATAAAAAAAGACTTCACACAAACATAACACTCCAACACCAATCAAAACTCTTTTTAATTACTTATACAAAATAACTAATCTTCTTACTGCTCTCACTCGTCTGAACCATCACAGAGGTGATTTTTGCTCTAAAGTACCCAATAATATAGAAGATCTAACTTAAGCTTCAATAATGTCTTCTCCTCGTGGAACCCTAACCCTAAACACATGCTCCTCTCCTGTGCACTTATCAACTTTCACCACCCAATGACTCTTTCTCTCATGATCATGGTGCTGATGATCATCATCATTGTTCTTGTTCATCATCTTCTGGTTATACTTACCATTATCGTTGACCCGAGTCACAAGCAACCCTTCACCTATTGGCAAAAACTGCGTTTTCCTCCCATCGCTAAACCTCCAAGACCCTCTCGAAAATGCGTTATAACCCACCACAACCGCCACACCGCTTCCACCGCCAGTTCTTGCGTTTTCTTCATGGTGATGAACAATCTTTCTAACGACATCTTGATGGTTCTTGATGTTACAATCCACGAGGACGAAATCCGCTTCTCCAAAATGATCATTAACTAGAGTGTTGTCGTTAGATTCTCCTACTACAAACTGTATCTTATGAATCTCTGATGGTTTCAACATTTTCTTGGATATGATTAGTTCCTCGATGCCACGCAAAACGCATACTACTTGACCGCGCGTTTGATTAGCCGCAGCGATTAGGGCAACGAGTATGTCAGCGTTTGCTGTCCCTGCACAAGCCACGACGATCTTTCTTGCGTTATTTCCGGCGGCTAGAGCCGATATGAATTCAGCCACGTTTGGTTCTTTTGTTCTTTGATCCTGCAAAATAGACATATATATATATAAGTCAAAATGTGACATTGATTCAAGTAAAAACTAATCTTTTTAGCATCGATCCATATCATGTATTAAACAAAACCGATTAAATACAATATAAGGTATCTAGAATTTATGTAAAAATAAATAAATTCTTACCGTTTTCAATGTAGTAAGGTAGGCTTTAGTAGCATTCTCAGCAGACCAAAACGCCATTTTCTTTAGTTTGAATTGAGAGTCTTAGAAAGAAAATTGGATCTCTCAAACTCTTGCTTAGAAGGTTTTGAAAGTGGTTGATGATGGGTTTTAGTTTTAGAGATGAAAGGTCTTTATATATATACTGGTAGATTTGTGAATGGGACAAGATTCAAACAGGCTGGTCCAGTTTCATGAACCTTTTATTTTTTTTAATAAATTGGATGGAGAAGAGAAAATAATTTTGGTCAAGTTGTAACAGTATTCAACAGGCGTGTATACAATATGGATACATAGAGATATATATTAAAAAGTAGCCTGTCTCATTGTCGAGAGGCTAATGATCAGGTACTGTCATTGTTAATGTTCCTTTTCCTTATAATCTCTAAACTGAATTGGACTATGTTTCAAGGGTTGTTTTTAGTGAGATTAATAATTAACACCCACTTTAGCTATGCGCCTCCTAATTCTTAATCATACCTATAGAAATAGTTGGCAACATATACGTGAAGGGAAAAGAAACCACATGTAACTGTACTAATGATATTTTGCAAATTTTGTTTTTATATATGTTTCAAGAACGCATAGTTTATGGTGATGATTGTTCTAAGTATAAACAATTTACACGGAAAATATTATAGCTCAAAGCAAATACAAACAAGAAAGCTCTAAAAAGCAATCATGGCTGAAGTGTTAGGTCATTAGTCTGGATGTTCGAACATGTATACATGCATCTTTAGGTACATAAACATTAACATTATTTATTAAGTTTGTATTCATAGATAATTTCAACGCTTATATTACTCAAATATGATTAGATTTAACTAATTAATTAGAAAGAAAAACAGAGTTTGAATTATAAGGATCAATGAGCTGTAATGTCTAGTGCAGCAGGGGCAATGGAGATCTCAATGAGATAAAAGTATATAAAATAAATCATTTTAAACTATAATGCAACAAAGAAGTAAATGAGATTGATACACATCTTCGGGACATAGAGAACATGCGTCCATGTTTGTTCTGACAACAAGCATACAGTTTTCCAAAAAAAAACAAGCGTACAGTTTTTCTTACAAGATTAGATTCTTAATTTCACAAAACTAATTAAAACGTACGGTTTAGATTAATTGACATGTATATAGATTAAATTATTATTTTGTACGATCTAGTGACCGTCCTCTCTCGTACGGGTTTCCATGAAGCTTCATATACACTTAATCTAGTTATGCATTGATTATTGTGCTAACCAAGACAGATAATTAATGGTAAGCTATACATAACGCTGAAACATATATCTAATCTATAATATCATATAAATTTCAAATGGCTACTATTCGTCTTGTTGTAGAAAGGAACCATCCCTTAGCGACTTTTAGTGGATATATATATTTGATAAAAGGAACTTATATGTACCTTTAGTAAATGATGCGTTGAATCCGAATGCACAAAGAGTCATAGTGCCCCATGCTGATAGATATTATTCAGGAAAAAAATGTTAGAATAGTTTTGGGTTTACTGAGACATGTTTTTGCAATTGATGAAAGATATTTCAATCAATCTTCACTTTATAATGAAGATATTTCAGTGTGTAATGTTTTCTTCCGCTTGAACTAGTTTCATGCATCTGTCATTATAGTTGCTATATACTCTATCAAGATAAGGTTATTGGAGATGATTTTGCCAGGTCGAGCTGGTCCAAAATGAATTTGACCTGATCCAAGTTTTAATTTACTGTACATGTTGTGGTTCAAGTGCAACTCGAAACAGTTTATATTGATAATTAGAGATTGTAGATCATGAACCAAAAAAAAAAAAAAGATAAAGGAAAATGCAAAATTTTACAAAAAAAGACAGTTTGGATCATTGGATGGCTAAATAACTATTTGGTGGTGTGATCAAAATGACTCAAATGTGTATAGCCATTTTTTCGTAACATAATGCAACATTAAATATGCAGAAATGATCTTTATAGTACACCATATTTCATATATTTTTATGGTCCCACGTTTAACTATGTGTAATGTGTACGTGTTTCTCGAAAAAGTATACATATAATTGGAGTTCGATGCATGCACTACACTTATTACTGTTGACAGAAGAGACAAAGTGATAACAGATTGGAAAATGAAAGAGAAGGATGTCTCAGGCTCAAGCTTTGGGTTAGAAACAGAGCAACAAGATAATGCAGCAGGTTTGAGTATGGGCCACGAAATGGAGAACACACCAAGGGCTGAAACAAGCTTCATCAACAATAAAATGGGCTTACAGAACACAAGACTAAAGCCCATTCAAAGTTAACAACAAGCAACGGCTACTTCTCAAGAAACACAGAATAAGACAAACTAAGTGGTCCTGAGTTGCACGGATTACAGAAGCCAGCTGCTTTGGAGAATCGTTTACAGCTATTGGCATCCAATGAAAAAACAAATACTTAACTGCCAGCAAGGCATACATCTAGGGTTTTACAGCTTTAGTATAAATACATCTCCTATATTGTAATGAAGTTCTAAGCAAGAAACATATAATGAAAAGCTTCAGTTTACTCTTGTCTCTCTTCTAGTTTACTCTGTCTTGTCTCTGCTTTCATGGTATCAGAGCCATGGACAATGTCCTGGATCTCTATGCTCAACCACTTCTCAATATCTCTAACTGTGTTACTGTAAAGCTCACTGAACGCAACTACATTCATTGGAAGCGTCAGTTTGAGTCTTTTCTCTCTGGTGTTGGTCTTCTTGGCTTCGTTAATGGAGAAAATCCTGAACCTCTCGCCATCATACATGTACCAAACATAGCTGGAGGTCACAAGGATGTTCCAAATCCGGATCATCAACAGTGGGTCAGATCTGACCAGATTGTTCAAGCTTGGCTAGTTGGTTCTCTCTCTGAAGACATTCTTAGTGTGGTTCTTGGTGCTCACACGGCTCAGGAGGTATGGCTCTCTCTTGGAAACCATTTCAACCGTGTTTCTTCATCTCGTCTATTTGAGCTACAACGGCGTCTCCAAACTGTGTCCAAAACAAACAAATCAATGAGTGATTATTTGAAAGAAATCAAGGGTTTATGTGACCAGTTGAACTCAGTTGGTAGTCCTGTAACTGAGAAGATGAAGATCTTTGCAGCCTTGCAAGGTCTAGGGCGTGAGTATGAACCAATCAAAACCAGCATAGAAGGAGCTATGGATTCCCCTCTGGCTCCAACCTTTGAAGATATAGTACCTCGCCTTACTGGTTTTGATGATAGACTTAAGTCATACGAAAGCTCACAGTCCTCTGTATCTCCTCATCTGGCTTTTCATGTATCTACAAACGACCAGACTTACTCTCAGACATCAAATCATACTCACCAGACTCCTCATTTCACTCAATATCGTGGCAGAGGAGGAAGCAATGGTAGATTTGGCTATGGTAGAGGCAGAGGATACTCTACACGAGGTCGGGGCTTTCATCAGCAGATCCCTCCCTCAAGATCTACATCTCAAGGAGATCTGTCAACCCGTCCAACCTGTCAAATCTGCGGACGTTTTGGACACAATGCTCTGAAATGTTACAAACGCTTCGACATATCTTATCAGAGTGATAATCTTCCCACAGCTATGGCAGCTTTACATGTTCTCAATGATTCTGCTTCTTCTGAACAAACCTATAGCGGCACAGAGTGGTATCCTGACACAGCTGCCTCTGCTCATGTTACCAACTCTCTGCAAAATCTTCAAACATCTCAGCCCTATCTTGGCAATGATTCAGTTATGGTAGCAGATGGCAACTTCTTACCAATCACTCACACTGGGTCTGTTCCTCTACAATCTTCCTCTAGTTCTTCAGGTATATTGGCTCTGAAAGATGTTTTAGTCTGTCTTGATATTGAGAAATCTTTGTTATCTGTTTCCAAGTTGACAGTTGATTTTCCTTGTGAGTTTACATTTGACTGTGATGGTGTGTATGTTAAGGACAAGCTAACCAAGCAAATCCTAACACAAGGAAACAGACATAAAGACCTCTACATTCTGGAGAACTCAAGCTTTACAGCCTTTTACACTGCAAGACAAGTCTCAGCTAGTGCAGAAGTATGGCATAGAAGATTGGGTCATCCAAGTGCTGAAATCCTTCATACTCTATCTAAAAGTCGAGTCATTAGCTTAAATAAAAGTATGTCCAAAATTTGTGAGTCATGTCAACTTGGCAAAAGTTCCAAACTGCCATTTTCTAGCTCTGTTTATGCGTCTTCTAGACCTCTTGAGAGGGTTCACTGTGACCTTTGGGGGCCATCTCCTGTCCTCTCTGTTCAGGGTTTCAAATATTATGTGATCTTTGTTGATAACTACTCTCGCTACTGCTGGTTTTACCCTCTGAAACAGAAATCAGACTTCTTTCAAATATTCATCATGTGGCAAACACTAGTTGAGAAACAACTTAACAAGAAGATCTTAATGTTCCAATGTGATGGAGGAGGTGAATTTACAAGCAATCATTTTGTCTCTCACCTGGCCACTCATGGAATCAGACAATTGCTCTCATGTCCTCATACCCCACAGCAAAATGGAATTGCAGAGAGGAAGCATAGACATATCACTGAACTTGGACTGTCTATGTTGTTTGATGGGAAGGTTCCTCAAAAATATTGGGTGGAAGCCTTTTTTACTTCCTGCTTCCTTGGAAATCTCTTACCTACTTCAACTCATACTGATCATAAGAGCCCTTATGAAGTCTTGCACAACAGAAAACCTGAGTATTCTGCTCTTCGGATTTTCGGTTCTGCGTGTTATCCTTCCTTGAGACCTTATGCCTCTAACAAGCTGGACCCAAAGTCACTGCAATGTGTGTTTATTGGCTATAATGAAAAGTATAAGGGATATAGATGTTTATATCCACCTACAGGCAAAGTCTTCATCAATAGACATGTTTTGTTTGATGAACAAATATATCCTTTTGCCTCTGCATATTCTCATTTACATACACAACAACAGACTACAACATTATTTTCAGCTTGGTAACAGAGCTTTCTGCGACAACCTTCAACACCTGAATCTTCAACTTCTTCTCAGGTTCCAGTAATATTACCACTTCCAAAGACTGTCTTTGAACCTCATCTGCGGGTTCCACCTTTGCAGACTATACCTCCACGAAGTTCAGTATCAGGTCATATAGTGGATGAGACAAACATATCTTCATCAACTCTCCGTCCTCAACATGAAAATTCAAGTTCTGAGCAGTTGTCTAGTGTTCAGTTTGGTTCTCTTCCTTCTGTGGGTCTGCAAAATCTCATGGATGTTAACTCTTCCTCGTCTTCAAAGTCTATGCCATCTACATCTCATGCCAATTCTGAAGAGGACCTGAGAGACCTCACCAGTGGTCATCTATGCTCTCCTGCAACAAGGGAACAGCCAAACACTGTTAATCAGTCCCAACATCCTATGGTTACTAAATCAAAAGCAGGCATAACAAAGCCTAATCCTCGGTATGTTCTTTTTACTGTAACCTCTACACCTACAGAACCAAGGACAGTAACTGCAGCGTTAAAGCATGATGGTTGGAAAAGAGCAATGACAGAGGAAATGGTTTCCTTTGATGAAACTGATACGTTTACTCTCGTGCCATATCAGCCTGATATGCACATACTCGGTTGCAGATGGGTTTTTCGTGTGAAACTAAATGCCGATGGTACCTTGCAATGTCTCAGGTCTCGACTAGTGGTGAAAGGGTATGATCAAGAGGAAGGTATTGACTATCTAGACACTTACAGTCCTGTCGTCAAGTCTCCTACAATTAGAGCAATTCTCCATTTAGCAACAGTCAACAAATGGGAAATCAAACAACTTGATGTCAAGCATGCTTTTCTCTATGGATACTTGACAGAAACAGTCTATATGCATCAACCACCAGGCTTTATCAATCCTGAGAAACCAGCTCATGTATGCAAGCTCAACAAAGCTATTTATGGCTTAAAACAAGCTCCTAGAGTCTGGTTCAATAAATTCAGTGACTTCTTACTGGACTTTGGATTCACTTGCAGCATCAGAGATCCTTCTTTGTTTATATATCGCAAAAATGGAGATGTACTACTTCTGCTTCTTTATGTTGATGATATAGCCTTGACTGGAAGCAACAAAACTCTCATCAGTCAGCTCATTGCAGCGCTGAATAAAGAATTCAGAATGAAAGATTTGGGGCAGTTTCATTATTTTCTCGGATTGCAGGCTCACTTTCATTCGAAGGGATGTTCTTAAGCCAAGAAAAGTATGCTGAAGATCTGCTTCACATAGCTGGAATGTCTAACTGCACTCCTGTGGCAACACCCCTTCCACTTCAACTAAATAGAGTTCCGGATACATCTTCTCTGTTTTCTCAACCTACTTATTTTTGAAGCTTAGCTGGAAAACTGCAATATCTTACTCTCACCAGACCAGATCTTCAGTTTGCTGTCAATTATATATGTCAAAAGATGCATGCTCCTACAGAGACTGATTTTCAACTACTGAAGAGAGTGTTGAGGTATCTAAAAGGAACGACAACTCTTGGAATATCATTCAACTCAGATACTGATTCTCTTGTGAGGGCATATAGTGATAGTGATTTGGGAGGATGTCCTGATTCAAGGAGGTCCACTGGTGGTTTCTGCACCTTTCTAGGCTCCAATCTTATATCCTGGTCAGCACAAAAGCATCATTCAGTATCAAGAAGTTCTACAGAAGCTGAATATAGAACCCTATCCGATACTGCTGCGGAAATAGTTTGGCTCCTCAATCTCATGACTGAAATTGGAGTTCCGCAAGTATCCCCTCCTGAGTTGTTCTGTGACAATCTTTCAGCAGTTTATCTTTCTGCTACACCAGCTATGCACAAAAGATCAAAACACTTTGAAGTTGATTTTCACTTTGTGAGGGAAAAGGTGGCTCTTGGCACTCTGGTTATACACCATATACCTTCTGATCTGCAACTAGCAGATATCTTTACAAAATCATTGTCTACCCAAAGCTTTCAGCACCTTCGTTTCAAACTTGGTGTGGTCCCTTCCTCCACACAAAGTTTGAGGGGGCATGTTGACAGAAGAGACAAAGTGATAACAGATTGGAAAATGAAAGAGAAGGATGTCTCAGGCTCAAGCTCTGCGTTAGAAACAGAGCAACAAGATAATGCAGCAGGTTTGAGTATGGGCCACGAAATGGAGAACACACCAAGGGCTGAAACAAGCTTCATCAACAATAAAATGGGCTTACAGAACACAAGACTAAAGCCCATTCAAAGTTAACAACAAGCAACGGCTACTTCTCAAGAAACACAGAATAAGACAAACTAAGTGGTCCTGAGTTGCACGGATTACAGAAGCCAGCTGCTTTGAAGAATTGTTTACAGCTATTGGCATCCAATGAAGAAACAAATACTTAACTGCCAGCAAGGCATACATCTAGGGTTTTACAGCTTTAGTATAAATACATCTCCTATATTGTAATGAAGTTCTAAGCAAGAAACATATAATGAAAAGCTTCAGTTTACTCTTGTCTCTCTTCTAGTTTACTCTGTCTTGTCTCTGCTTTC